>CM040118.1:9541763-9764590 GCA_022559845.1 Amorphophallus konjac | reverse complement strand
GGGTCTTAATGGGGCGTCCAGGCCCCTGGACGCCCCCATCTTTTAATTTATTTTAATTTTTTCTCAGGGCCCTAAAAATAAATAAAATATATATATTAATGGAGGCGTCCAGGCCCTGGACGCCTCCATTAAAATAAAAATAAAATATGATTAAAATGCCACTTGGCATTAAAAACAAAAAAAAATCAATATATATTATTGGAGGCGTCCAGGCCCCTGGACGCCTCCATAAAAACAAATTATAAAAAAATCAAAAATCCAGCCCTGGCATAAAAGACAAAAAACAATAAAAATAATATATATTTGGAGGCGTCCAGGACCCTGGACGCCTCCATAAATTCCCTCACGGGCGCCGCCCACCGAACGACGGTTTGTCGTGTGTGAAAAAAGCCAAATTTAGAGACGTCCAGCTGACTGGACGCGCCCATTTCTGAATCACGAGGCGCCGCTCACAAAACCACGCGTTGTGCCAAACCGCGTGCGGCCGTCGTCGGTTTTCGGTGGACCTGTTAGAGGCGTCCGGGACCCTGGACGCCCCCATAAAAGTATTCTAAAAAAATTAATAAAAATAGAATAAAATATTATTTCGGCCCTGATGGAGGTGTCCAGGGTCTTGGACGCCTCCACCTTCCGGAGCTCTATAAATAGAGGCCCACCCCCTCAGTTCTAGAGGAGCTAAGCAGTGATCCGATAGGCTGCCGGAGCCCAGAGGCTACGGAGTCATTTTTCTAACCCGTGGGGTCTTTTGTAGGTGGAGGTTCTGCCGGCTTCTCGGGTGCCTACGCTCGCGAGAGGAAGGTCGTCTTCATCCACCGCGCTTCCCCGTCGTCCCCACGCTGCCGGAGCTCCGCCGGATTTCACCCTCGGCTCATCCAATAAGCCTTTTCTTCCCCTTTTTCTCCATAGTTCTTTACATTCATCATATTGCATCCTCTATCCCCCTTCACAAGGGCGCCTCTTCTCTTATACTTCTTGCATCCATCATCTCATTTTCCTCCTACTCGAGTCCGAGAGGGGTTTAAAAGATAACACCAACCAGGTGTGTGTCTTGCCATCATTTCGTTATTTTTACCGCGAGGATTTGAATACTACACCTCCATCTTTCTAATCCACTTGTCATTTATTTGTCGTTGTTTTGCAAGGGTACCCGAGGAAAGCCCTCTCCGTCGGCCGGCCGGAAGGAGAGGAAGAAGCAACCCGCCATGTCCCGCTCTTGAGGTAGGCGCGATCACTTTCTTATTTTGGGGTCTTTCGGCCCCTGGCGATCACATCTTTTCATCGAGGCCGCGGCGAGTCACTTCCCCAATGGCCGTTTAAATTTCTGTTTCCTATATTCTCTTTATATTTTGTTAAATTCTGCTTATATCATTGAGGCCGCGGCGAGTCACTTCCCCAATGGCCGTTTAAATTTTCGTTCCTATATTCTTTCTATATTATATTATATTTTGCTCATATCATCGAGGCCGCGGCGAGTCACTTCCCCAATGGCCGTTTAAATTTCCGTTCTTATATTCTCTCTATAATCTGTTATATTCTGCTCATATCATCGAGGCCGCGGCGAGTCACTTCCCCAATGGCCGTTTAAATCTCTGTTCTTATATTCTCTTTTATATTCTGCTATATTCTGCTCATATTCTCGAGGCCGCGGCGAGTCACTTCCCCAATGGCCGTTTCAATTCTTGTTATTTAATTTCTGCACCATTCCCGTCCCCCCGAGGCCGCGGCGAGTCACTTCCCGCTATGGCCGTTTGAACCCCATATCTTGCCATATTATACTTGTCCCGCTCGCCCCACCGGAGCAATCTCCCGTGGTGGCCCCTTCTCTCTTCTCTATCATTTCTGTGTTGCAGCAAAACAACAAAACAAACAAAAAAGAGGAGCCCGCGCGCTCTCCGCATCCTCTTCCCCGCACCATCGAACTCCGAACCGCGTGACGTCGCTCACAGATTGGCGATCACGGTGGGACATCTACTGCTTCCTCTCGGCTACCCTTGCAAGTTCGGCACCACCCGTGCCTCTCCACCTTGGCGCCCACGCGCGCCCCCGTTGTGCTCACGGCAGCACCGTCAGTTCTGATTGGTTCTTTGTTTATTACATGTTTGTTATTTCTGTTGTTTTCCCACTCCATATATCTGTCAGCATTCCATTGCATACATCCATTCCTCTTTTCTATCCTTTTTTTTCATTTTTTTTGAGGATCACCCTTTCCCGGTGAAGGAAGGACTCTCCGTTTGGGAATTCCTCTCAACGGACTAGAATCTCCTACACTGGGACCTCCGTAAGTCCCCGACATCGAAGAATCTCCTCTTCGTTCACTGGGCTGGTTGTACCATTGAAGTTCCCCGAAGTTAGTCATTTCATTCGTGGTGAGACGAGAGACCCTAGCTGACACGGCGGTGAAACAAAAATAAACTAGGGTCCCTATCTTGTGTGAACTTCGGATCTCGCTAAAAACACACAAAAAAATCATCAAAATCAAAACAAAAAAAAAGGGCGTAAAGGCATCCACTTGTTTGATAATCTCTGCTACCTACTTGCTAGTGTATGTTTTTGCGTTCTGGGAGAACTGTGAGCATGTCTCACGAGTCTTCTGAGGAGAACCACCCTAGCCGTGGTTTGACAGCCGACCCGCGAGTCTATGCTATGGACTCGGGTCCTTCTCATGACCCCTCGCATGAGGTGCAGGTTATTGCCGGGGACACGTCCCCGCCACAGGATATCACTTCCTTACTGGGCGTCCTCGCCAACACGGAGCTTACCTCTGAACAGCTCCGGGCCTTCCAGGCCATTCTAAAGGGGAAATCTGTTTCCCCCACGCCCCAGGAGTCAACTCCGGCTATCGCACCTCTCCACGAGTCCGTGCAGGCCATTCCATCTCCTTCATTGGCGCAAGCCATCCAGTCTCCCTCGCTTCAAGGACAAGCGAGCCAACAACCTCCCTCATTCCAATTCCCGTCACAATCTCAAACTCCCGGTGTTCCTCACACACCGTTTCAGCCAGGGCCAACTGTCGGTGGTCCGACAGTTCCCTCTCATTCCGGGTTTCCCCCTCAAGTCTCCGGGAGACAGTTTCTCCCCCAATGGCAAGTGCCACCTTCACCCCCAGAGGAGCTCGCCCAATCGCTCCTCAATAGGTTCAATCGCATGGACGAGCAGTTTCAAAATCTGAGAAGAATGGTGGACGTGAAAGCCACCCCGGAGGTTGCTTTGCCAATCCTCCCCGTCATTCATCTCCCTCCCTCCGAAATGCCCACGTACCGCAGATACAATGGTACCGGCAACCCCTTCATTCACCTCAAGGACTTCATGTATGAGTCCTCCTATTGGCAAAACGATCAGAGGTCCCTGGCATACCTCTTTCGGAGATCATTGGATGGTCCCGCGCTTGAGTGGTTCTATTCTCTGGAGCCCCGCGAGGCCGAGAATTTTGAAATAGTGCAGAGAAGGTTCTTGCAGAAATATAGGGATAGGGTCGGTCCCTCACTCTCCATTACCGACCTAGTGGCCGAAAAGATGAAACCCGACGAGGATTTTGTCCGATATGCTGATAGATGGAGGTCTCTGGCGGAAAGAATAAGGGATACCCTCTCCGAGCCCGAACAAGTGAAATGATTGTGTCTAATGCAACCCCGCAGTTCAGACACGTCCTCGCCATGAATAAACTTACTACAATGGAGGAACTCTATGAAAGGGCCCGATACATCCAAACCCAGCTAAAAGACTCCCCCATCATGAACATGTTTGAGTCGCCGAAGCCCAAAGTGGTCAGAAAGACAGGCGCTGGTGTCCCGGGCGGAGCCACAGAAGGGGTCGTGACAAATGAGCAAGTCAGTGCGGTCAACAATGCCAACTATGCAGTCAACCCAAGGCCTCCACAAATGCCCCGACTACCCCTTCAACCAGGTCCTTTCCCTCTCCGTCCTCCACCCCAAAATAATCCACCCCAGGATAATATGCCTCCATTACGCCAACCCCAGCAACAACAACCACAACCTCAACAACAACAACCACCGCTTCAGTACAACCAAGTTCCACCCCCGGGGAACTATGGTCCCCAACAGCAACAAAGGAGGCCGCTCGGTCCTAAGAGAGCCTACTATCCACCATTGCCAGAAACCTTAGCAGATATTTTTAATGCCCTCATGGCATCAAACCAACTCGCCCTACCCAGAGAAAGGCCCGCCTGGCCCCCAATGTTGATACCTCCAAATACTGCGTCTACCACAGGCAGCCGGGACACACAGTGGATTACTGCTTCCATTTCAAAGATTACATCCATGATATGAATGATGAACATCAAATAGATTGGGATGAGATGAGACGGTACGTCGCGGCTCTCAAGGCTAGGAGACCTCCTCAGAGGCCACAGCAGCAGTTACAACAGCAGCAGCAGCAGCAACCACAACAACAACAGCAGCCTCAGCAGGCCCCACAACAACAGCCCGACATGGGCATAATCCAGAATCCACTACCGGAGCACCAACAGCCCAATCATCAGGTTAACCCCATCTCCTCCTTCCCGGAAGTCGGGAGAGAGCAGGTGTGGCACCAGGAAAGTACCTCCATTCTTTATACCTCCAACCCTATCGTCATGCAACCCCCTCACCTTGCCCGGGTAGCACCTCTCTCTCATCAACCCGCATCGGTATCGCCTTCACCATTTCCACTACCATTACGCCCTCTCATCCGCACCCCGACCTCCTATCAACCGACACTTTCTACTACGCCTTCACACCCTCTCACCTTCTCCCACTCCCCCACTTTACCATCCACCTCTACCACACTTACCCCTACGCCTTCTAAACCCCTTATCATCCGTCCACCATACATAACCCCGTCTTTCTCCACCACATCACCACTAATGCCTTCAAAACCACTCATCACCCACCATCCACCTCAAAACCTTTACCCGTTTCAAACCTTACCTCCACCTCCACCTTCCAAACCCCTTATCCTTCATAATCCGCGCGATATCCCCTCTACCTCCGCCATGCCTCCACCTAACAAACCCCTCATCAGAATCCCTGCTCCCGTCATCACCCCTGCTTCATCAACCATTCCTCCACTACTACCCCTCAAACCCCTGTTAAAACCACTGCTACCCCCACAGAGGTACAAAAGCCGCAGGCAATGGTGCTCCGGAGTGGAAGGATTTTCCACAGGGTTTTCCCCCACAACAGTCAGAATCCCGAGCAATCTCAGCCAGAGAAGGATGATGCAGAACAACCAGAAAGAGCTATCCCTGGAACACAGTATGATCTACTGAAACACTTGGACAAGACGCCTGCCCGGATCTCCATCCTAGAGCTACTTCAAAGATCCACATCACACCAGGCGGCCTTGATGGAATATCTTCAAAAGGTCATGGTTAATGAAGACCTCCCCGTGGAGAAGATTTCGACCGTCCTAACCCCAACAGACACACAACCAGTCATCATGTTTCACAACTACGAGCTCGCTCCCAAGGAATCTCGGAAATATGCATTGTGCATTTCAATAAAAATTAATGGGGTATCCATAAACCCGTGTCTTGTCGACACGGGTGCATCCATAAATGTGATCTCCATGAGCACTCTTCAGTTGTGTGGGGTTGACGAGGAACAAATAAGACCTTCCTCGATCACGGTCACGGCCTATGACAATAGCAAAAGGCCGCCGCAGGGGATGATTATTCTGAAGGCAGAACTAGGCCCCATGGCAATTCCCACGGAATTCCATGTCCTCGACATGGACCCCACATTCAAGGCTATACTGGGTCGTCCTTACATTGAAGCCATGGACGCTGTGCCTTCCACCAACCATCAGTGCCTGAAGTTTCCTTACAACGGGAGAATTATTAAAGTGGTCAGTACACCTGTCCTTCACACAGTGGATGCTATCAACACCTCTCTGCCCTCTGTTTGGCCGTCTCATCGGCCCATATTGTCACTGCTGGACGTACGTGATCCATCTCGCATGCCACTAGCACCAAAAGAGCCGGTCAGGGCAACCACAACATCGTGTCTCCCTTTTCACTCCAAAGGTTGGGAGATTATGAGGAACATCGGCTATCAACAAGGAAAAGGGCTGGGCGCACAGTTACAGGGTATGCTCAAGCCGCCAAAAGAAATTAGGCCGAACCGTAGGTTTGGCCTAGGCTTCAAAGGACCGTTCAAGGCAGATTGGAAGCCCCTCACATGGACTCTATCAAACCACTTCAACAGAGGGCCCGTTGTTCAGATGGGAGATCACCCACGAGAAGCATATGGAGGATCACATGCTGTATATTTGGCTGAAAAATGTCCGAGGATCACCAAAAGAGGCAAGATCAAAGATCCGGAATGCGAGTGGGACAAATGGTTCGACATATGGGACATTTCCGTTGCACTGGAAAGGATGTTCTCATCTCCACAGCTTGAAGGACCACCATTGATCTCCGAAATACCAGAGAATATTACCACTCTTGCCAAGGTTCCAAACTATCCTCGTCCTCGCCAGAAGGACTCTGTCATCGACGGATCTTCATCCGTCCTCAACATTGCCGTCGACGGCTCATTAGCCGCCATCCTCTCCATCCACTCGTCTCAGCCTTTGCTGATATCTTCTTCCTGGGCCAGACAATTGTCTGATGATCTTCCCAGGTCCCCTTCTTTGCTTACATACCTACGCGGGCTTTTCAACCCGCGCCAGGTCTTCAACCATGATCTGCTCTACGAGCCCCACAATCCTCTAGCCATAACCACTTTCCTCTCTCCTCCAATCTCTTTTCACTGCTTTGTCATTAAAAATGAAAACGAAAAAAAAACGTCAATTTTCAAACTCTCCAACAACACATCTTCGTTGAGGAAACCTCCTACATCTCCCACGGGTGCGTACCGCCTTGCGGACCACCCGTCCAAGGTCCGATGAGCGACCTTTTCTACCCCTCCTCTGAGGGGTCTTCTCCTGTACATTCTACACCATCCTCCTCATCTTCCTCTTCGTCTGTAAATATTGTCAGTCAATCTAGGAATGATAGGCCAAGGGTAGTACCTAGGAAGAAATCCAAGGGTAGGCAGATCCCTCGTCGATTCCTTCTGGATTTGGCCGCCAGGTGTCAGGCCCTTCTTGCCATCCCCCAGTTGTTAGAAAATCCCATCCAGCTACCCGAAATAGAATGCGAGGGCGACTGTGCATCTGATGAAGGGTATGGAGTCTACGAGATCACGAATGAAGAATGCCCCACTGAAGATGAGGGTGAAGAATATGAGGATGCGGCGGGCGCATACGCTAGCGGAATGAGGAGATTCGACGAGCCGTCAACCGCCGTAGAAGAATCCACCAAAGAAGTCAACTTGGGGACTGAGGAAGACCCTAGGATCATCCTCATAAGTGACAACCTACCACCCTCTGAAGAAGAGGCATTAATTGAGGTCCTCAAGGAATATAAGGACACGTTTGCATGGAGCTACGAGGATATGCCGGGTTTGGATTCAACCTTGGTCGAACACCGTTTAACCCTAAAACCAGGGTCCATCTCGGTAAAACAAAGGTTAAGGCGTTTCCACCCTCAGATGGCTTTGAAAATGAAAGAAGAGGTCGATAAGCTCCACAAAGCCAGGTTCATTAGAGTCGTTCTTTATCCTCAATGGGTGGCGAACATTGTCCCGGTCATGAAGAAAGATGGGAAAGTCAGGATTTGCATCGACTTCCGGGACCTTAACCGCGCGTGTCCAAAGGATGATTTTCCCTTACCTCACATTGATGTGTTGATTGATAACACGGCAGGTTTTGAAACCCTCTCTTTCATGGATGGATTTTCAGGATACAATCAAATTCGTTTGGCAGAAGAGGATCAGGAAAAGACGTCATTCACTACCCCTTGGGGAACATATTGTTACGTGGTCATGCCGTTTGGGTTAAAGAATGCTGGAGCTACTTACCAAAGAGCGATGATGGCCATATTTCATGACATGATGCACATATATCTGGAAGTGTATGTGGATGACTTATTGGTGAAATCAAGGACCAGGATGGAACATCCAGAAGTTTTGGCTAAGGTCTTGCAAAGGTCAAGAGAATTCCAATTGAAAATGAACCCGAAAAAGTGTGTGTTTGGTGTGTCGTCAGGTAAATTGCTGGGGTTCATTGTGAGTAAAAGAGGGATCGAGATAGATCCCGACAAAGCCAAGGCTATCAGGGATATGCCGCCTCCCAAGAATTTGAGGGAAGTCCGAGGTTTAATCGGCAGGCTGCAGTTTATTCGTCGGTTTGTGTCTCAACATTCACAAAGGTGTAGACCTCTCTACGAGTTGACCAAGCCAGGAGTAGAATTCCACTGGAATTCTAAATGTCAGAAAGCTTTTGAAGGGTTGAAGGAATATCTGGCTAGTCCACCCGTTCTCATTCCACCTAAACCAGAAAAACCTCTGATCCTTTACATCTCAGTCTTGGATGACTCCGTGGGAGCCGTCCTCGCACAAGCTGATGAAGAAGGCAAGGAACGGGCAACCTATTACTTGTCCAAACTTCTCAATCCCTGTGAGCAGAAGTACACCGGCATGGAGAAAACCTGTGCTGCCCTCGTTTGGGTAGTGCAGAAATTGAAGCACTACTTCTTGGCTCACGAAGTCCACTTGATTGCTCGAATGAATCCTATCAAATTCCTTCTGGAGAAAGCCGTCCTTACGGATAGGCTAGCACGCTGGCAAAGTTTTCTCTCTCAGTTCGACATCACCTACATCCAGCAAAAGGCGATTAAAGGTTATGCCATAGCCGAGCATCTCGCTCACCATCCTCTTCCCAAGTTCGATCCCGTCCAATCAGAGTTTCCAGATGAGGAACTAATGTCCATCAACCAATCAGATGAGCCAATGTGGACGCTATATTTTGATGGAGCTCTGAATTCTCAAGGGAGAGGAATCGGCATCGCCCTCCTGTCGCCGGAAGGCCTCACATTCCCATTGGCATACCAGCTCAAATTTCCAGTCACCAACAATATAGCCGAATATGAAGCTCTTCTAGCTGGCCTAGGACTCGCTCATTCTTTTCGTATCACTGAGTTGCGAGTCGTAGGTGATAGTCAACTCATCCTTCGCCAGGTACTCACTAAGTATCGCACTCGCGATCCCAAACTCAAGCCATACCAAGAACTCACTGCTGCCTTTGCCAAACTGTTCACAAAACTGATCTTTGTTCATATCCCTCGTCATCAGAATATTCTCGCCGATGCCCTCGCCTCATTGGCATCATCCATAAGGTTCCCTCTAGGAAGATGGTTTAAGTCCATTTCCATCTACAAACTTCACGCCCCTGCAGTCGATGATGCTTCCTACGTAAACATCAAAGACAGGATAGCAAGGAAGATCCTGCAGGAAGATATCCTTGAGAAGAGGGAGCTCATGTTGGCAGAGGCCGAAGAAGAACTGGCTGATGAAGAGAAACCATGGTTCTATGAAATTGTCAAATATTGCCAAGATCAGTCTTATCCTGAAGGGGCCACCACAGAGGACAAGAAAGCCATAAGAAGGGTGGCTCAGAAATACACATTGATTGGAGGTCTACTCTATAGGAGGAGCCTTACTGGTATTCTGTTAAGATGTCTTGGTGACGATGAGGTTTGGAAATGTGTAGAAGAGACGCACTCGGGTGTGTGCGGTGGCCACGTGAATAGTCAGATGCTCGCCAAGAAGATCATTCGTCAAGGCTTTTATTGGCCCACTATGGAAGAGGATTGTGCTGTCTATGTCCGTAGGTGTGTCAAGTGTCAACTTCACGCCGATAAAATCCATTCACCATCTTCCTCACTTCATCCAATATCCTCCCCATGGCCTTTCTCCATGTGGGCATTCGACATCATTGGTCCCCTAGGTGATCCCAATTCCCTCACCAAGCAGAAATCTTCATCCTTACTGCGACGGAATACTTCACCAAATGGGCCGAAGCCGAAGCTTACGCGGAAATCAAGGCGTCAACAGTCTGCAAGTTCATCATGAAGAACATTCTCGCCAGATTCGGCGTCCCAAGCACGATCGTCACCGACAATGGGCCACAATTCATTTCTCAGGACCTACAGGACCTCTGCAAAAGGTACGCAATTGCATTGCATCATTCATCGCCTTATTACCCACAAGGTAACGGTCAAGCGGAGGCCACCAATAAAACATTGCTCAAAATCATCAAAAAAACCTGCGAGTCTAGTAAGTTTTCAGACTGGCCAGAAAAGCTTATCGAAGCCCTATGGGCCTATCGCACCTCAATCCGTACCCCCACCGGGCAGACTCCATTTGCCCTCACTTATGGTATGGAAGCGGTAGTCCCGTACGAGACTCTGATCCCTTCTCTCAGGGTACAATTGGATGAGGAATTTCCCCTCGACGATCGTCGTAATTCACTCCTCGCCCAGTTGGAACTCTTGGATGAGAAGCGGCTGGCCGCCGCCGAACACGCGCGTGTGTATCAAAATAGACTCGCTCGCTTTTACCAAAAGAAAGTCGTTGAGAGAAAATTCAAAGTCGGTGAGATGGTCGTAAAAAGAATTTTTGTCAAACCTGGAGGGCCGCGTTCTAAGCTCCAACCCAATTGGGAAGGACCATTTGTAATTCAAGCCGTGTACCCTGGCAACGCCTACAAGCTAGTCAACGCCGAAGGGACCGAGTTATCCCACCCTTGGAATGGGCTTTATCTTAAGAAATACTACCCTTAGCACAAAACAAAAAAAAATGATGAAAAGATAAAAAACATCAAAAACAAGGAAATATTGAAAACCACTAAAAATATGGAAAATTCAAAATGCCGATGCCTGGCAGGCACCATGTAGTTAAGTCCCTGCATCTAACCTTCATGTTAGGATAGGGCCCATTAAGGCTTGGTAGGCACCGGGTCTTGGTTTGCCAGAACCGTGGAGATCCCTGTCCGGCCACGTCGGCCTATGCTCGCTCGAAGGAAGCTAACATGTGCTCACTTATGTATTTTATTCAAAAAAAGTCGGTAGCATCACCTACGGTAGGGCCACACCTAGAAGATCTCCGGAAGCTGTAATCTTTATTCTTTTCTCTTCGACCAAATGAGACAGTCGGCGCCCTTAAAACGCTGAGCATGAGAAACCGAAACTCAAACCCCAAAGGCAAGAGTAGGACCCATTTCCTCGAGCATCGATCAGAGCACGAGAAGAGGGCAGTGTCCCCGCAGGCATACGAAGAGGGAGCCCACCAACGTCAAACGACTATATCTCCCTCACAGAAAGAAATACAAAATCAAAATCAAGAGAAAAGCCTGGTCGTGACCGTGCCTGGTACGATAAACGGAACCCCTCAAAGCAAAAGTCTGAATCCACAAAGGGGGGCCGTGGAATGTAAATGCTCGAGATTTGGTCCGAAGTTGTCCGAAAGGAAAGAGTTAATGGGCCCTTATTCGCTCGCCGGGTTAACGGCTTTGCCGGTCCTCTCAGGAGGTTTATCCCCTACGCTCTTCCTTCTCCCTCTAAAGATGAAGGTTCGATGGAGTTTCTGAAAGGTGAAAACTGCCCAGGGTCTGCGACCTTATTTTAATATACACATTTTGGTTGCCTACTTTGAAAAGCAAAAGCTATCGCTGCGAAGGAGTCTCTGTGTTTCTGGCTGGTCAAGACCCCTGTTTACCACCTTGATGTCTTCTTGTTTAACCTCGGGCTTAGGCCAATGCAAGCGCGTCACCTATGGGTGCGACGGCGTCTGATTCCGGGTCAGCGTCGCGCGGTTGGTCGTTAGGGTTCCAGGGTGTTCCATCTTATACCATCTAGAGTTGTGAGGAAACAGACCCGGGTCGGGCAAATCATCTACCTCAAACACCTTTTGGGTGAATCCCTGTGGTCGGAAGCAACTGGGAGCCTAAGCATGGCATGACGGTATTGTCATCAGGGTAAGTCTTAGCCGGCGGGATCGTCATTCGAGGGGTCTAGAGGCCCAAATCAACCTAGATGTGCACTTAAGATACCTGGGAGGTTAGTAAGAAACCCCTGTCTCACGTAGGTTAGGTGCCATTTGGGTGCTTGCCGGGCGTTAGCAATAAAAAAAATTGAAATGATAAAAGAAAAAAAATGGAAAGAGAAATGTACATATTTGCAAACAAAAAAAATCTTTTTATGATAAACAAAAAAATCAAATATAAAAAAGAAAACAAATCAATTTTGCATGATTCATTTGCGTGCAGCATCTCACTTTTAATATCGCTTGCATTCGTGTGCTTGCCTGTCGCATTTATCATCACCGCATCTTTCCCTTGCCTTCGTTAAATAAAGGCTTGGCCCCTTGACCAGTTATCAAGGACAGTCACAGTGACCATTTGCTTATTGAGCAAGGGGCCAAGTCAGAACAGAAATTCTGATTTGTTTGTTTCAGTGATATGTGCAGGGATTCAGGTAACTGAAGCAAAGGTGAAAAACAAACAAACCAAACCTTGTGTTTTATTCCAAAAAAAAACAAAAAATTTACATCAAGTTCCGCCCTCTCTCTCTGCATTACTCGTCCCACTACTCTCCGGGCAAAACACTCTCAAAGGTGCTACCCAACTACGAAAAGCGGTACTCCTGCCGCTCTGTACTCCTCTTCCTATTCCCACATCCCGGCGTTGATCCGCGGAAGCAGCAGAGAAGCTACCAACACGAAAGCCACGCTCTCGTGCTTTTCGGTAGCGCTCCTCACCATCTCTCAGCCACTGTTCAGCAAGACCAAGGCCGATTCGGAGTTCGAATAGTTGGGCCTCCATGGCCCTTCGCTCCTCCCTTTCAGCCAAACTGTTGGCTCTTTCTCTCTCTGCGTTTCTTTCCCTCTCTGCCCGTTCTCTCTCACGGTCTTCCCTCTCTAACTGGAGAGTGATCCTCAGTTCCATAGCATCCCTGGATGAGTCGTCATCAGGATGACGCCGCAGTTCCCTCTCCAGTTCTGCTATCCTAGCCTCCTTATGCGCAGCTTGGGCAAGCGCTTCTTCCGTCTCCTTTTCCTGCCGAGTGTACCATCTCAGATACGCGATAAGGCGTAAACAAAGAGAACTCAACGCTGAAACTTTTACCTGTATACGGAGCATTCCTTCTGCCTCCGCAGCACGCTGCGTGGCGTGAGCAAGTTGCTCATGAAGCGAGTCAAGTTCTGAGGTGGGAATCCACAAGCTGGAAGAGGCACCACCTACTCCCATCGCTGGGGAGGCTGCGCCAATCTGGGCATGCTGCGACCATGTGAATTAGCAGCCAACATCTGGAATCTGGGGTTTTAACTAGGAACGTACTGTACACCTACCAAGGCGCTCGTAGCTCCGCGGGCATCGCCCAACTGTTGTTCCATCTCTGCCAAGCGAGTTCGTAAATTCGCTATCATGGCATCCCGGACATCCTGCAGCCTTACAAGTCAGCATTTTTACCAAAAAAACCAAGAAAAGGAGAAAGAAGAGAAGAGAAAAAGGGGAAACCTACCTCCACAAGTCCCCGGGGTTGGAACCGTTCTGCGTACTTTGTCCTATATAGACGCAAGTAGTCCTCGCTGTCCCGCGCCTGTGATTCTACAATCGTGCCACCCCGTTGCCAGTCCTCATACTGTTCGGGGAATCGCACGCGCCAGTCAATGCAAGTCGCCGGTCCCCGCGTCTTTCTCCCGACACGAGGTGGCGCAGCTGAATCCACCCATTCTTGAGCCAGTCCTAAAGTCCTCATAACTAATCGTAGCCGAAGCGGCTCGATTTCATTCAGGCAGTGCATCCATAGTTCCCGTCCGAACCGGGCACGACTTGCTAGAACCCACGGCTGGTTGGCATCGACCATGTCTGAGTAGGGTCTCCAGTTTACCATCGCTGTAGGGAACTCCTGTAGCTCCCGCCTTAACACCATCAGTTGGTAGGTTAGGGGTGCCGCACTCATGACGGGTTCCCACCGCCTGGCTAGCGGCACCATCACGGGTCGCCAATGTCGAGCTCTCCCCATAGGGAGGTAATAATAGCTCCATAGCTGCTCGGCGCAGGTCATCAGCACCTTGCGAAAACAACAAAAAAAATACAAAACAAGCAAAACCAAAAAATACCTGGATGAATGGTGTGAAACCACTCACAGTCATCTCACGATCCGTTTCTTGGAATAGGCCTGCAAACAAGTGTGCCAGCATGGCGGCTCCCCAGGCATAATACCCTACTCTTTCAAGGTCTGACAGCAGCTCCAGGAAGCAACATTGGATACCATCCCCTTTCGAGCTCAGTACCAATCTCCCCAAAAGGAAGAGGAGAAATCTCCTCAAATCTATGTTACATCTTTCCCAGTTGCCGAAATCTGTGCAGTACACGGCACGGCATCCTATTTCCATCCTTTCCATGAACTCTTCTGAGGATTCGTCGTCCCGCCGACGAGTGTCGGTGAGCCCTAATGCATCCATGAGGGACGCCCTAGCTACCGACCTGTTCTTCCGACCATCTAGGTCCAAACCCAGTAACTTCTGGGCACCTTCTCTGTAGTCCGCGTAAGTGACTCCGGTCACTGCCTCGCCTTCTACCTTCAGGCTTGTGATCCGGACCACATCCTCCAAGCTGGGCACCATGTGCCCCCAGGGCATCAGGAATGCCCGGCTCACTGGGTCCCATCTCTCACACAAGGCTTGGATCAGGACTAGGTCAAGCTGGATCGGCTCGATCCGAAGGAAGGTACCAAATCCCATCACGTCTAGCCTCGCCTTCTGAAAATCTGGGAGGCCCCTGTACGCTGCTACTACCAACTCCCATAAGATTTGTGATTTCATCACAACCTACACATACAAGGAATGGGGGTGAGGTTTGGTCAGAAGAAAGGAAGAAAAAATGAGAAAAGGGCAAGAAAACTTGGCTTACGAGTTGTGATTGGGCCCTTTCGCTGAAGTGCCCTTCAAGGTCTGAAAGCCTCCTGGAACTACTACCACTGGACCTGCTTCTCTTCGAGGAATGGGAAGATTCGCCCTCCATCCAACTCTCAGAATTTTGAACTCCTCCTCTCCCGTAAGAACTTGTGCTCCTCGAGTTAGTCCTCGATATACCTGGGAAGATAAAAGGGACAAGAATTTATAGAAATGGAAGGAGTGCGGGCCAAGATTGCCTCCATCACCTGTCGATGATAGCCCTCGCAATAAGACACCGGCCAAGCGGCCCCATGTGTCGCTTCACCGCTCGCACAGGGTGATTGACTGGACGAAGAATAGGACGAATAGCCCCTATGTTGTCTAGGGATACCCTATCATGTTTTGGAGGACGCCCGCAAAATTTGGCACAACATCCGGGAAAAGGAACTAGGGCCGTCAGTATTGACTTCGACGGCAGATTCCCGTGGAAAATGGTCACAACAAGACGTGATTCTCCGCTCGAGGCGGAGTCTCGACAGATCCGTCACATGGGAACAGTGCAAAGGAGAAGAAGTGTAGGGAAGAAGGAACGCACAAGAGGACAAACAAGCATCAGAAAATCAAATCACTCCATTCATAATTCTACATAAGCTGTCAAAAACATCATAAACATAAAGAGGTGACGGGTCCACTAGCCCGCCAATCCTCACCATCACTCATCTCTCCGGGCACTCTCCTCCTCTCCCCCGAGGTGAGGGTCCCTCAGAAGCCTCCGGGATCCCCGTGCAGTAGCACCTGCCTCGCCTCTGGGCGCCTGCTCCGCAGCAGTGACTCGCTGCTCCTCCCCTGGCGTGGCGAAGAAGCCACTGGCGGCAAAGCGACCGGACTGGCGGAGTCGCTCCCCGAACTCTCGCGCTCTCTCGTAGCGCGTCTCCATCCCTCCTAGCCTCTGCACGACGGCCTGAAGGCCCAGCTGGAGCTCCCTCACTTGGGCCTCCAAGGCCCTCCTCTCGGTCAGATCCCGCTGTCGCTCGGACCTTCTCTCGGCCTTCTCTCTCTCTACCTCTCTCCTCATCATCTGCAGAAGAACCCTTAACTCCAGGATGTCTGGAGAAGGTCTCTCCTCACCACGATGCCGCAGCTCCGCTACAGTCGCCACCCAGGCGTCACGCTCCTCTTCCGCCCGGGTCGCACGGGCCACCGCACCGGCAAGTTGCTCCCGGAGGGAAGCAATCTCGAGAAAAGGGGCCGAGGAACTGGAAGATGTGCCACCAATCATCCCACCGTCGCTGTCTGCTGGGCACGCTGGAACAAAATAAACAACGGCCGTCAGTGAAACTCCAAAATCTGAAGTTAAAAGGGCGGCACGTAACTTACCAGGAGCGACAGCTCATGTTGAGCGACGGCCAGTTGCCGCCTAGTCTCTGACAGCTGGGCGCGCGAGCCGCCGATGCCACGCGTGTCCCCAGCTTGGGGAAGCCCCGCGTAACTCTCTCTCTGCCGCCGCAGGAAGTCGGCACTGTCCTGCACCAGTACACCCCCTTGCTGTCCAGGGAGACGTACGGGCCAGTCCTCGAGCCTCGCCTTGCCGCGACTCTCCTTCCTGACGCGGCTCGGCTCGTCCGCACTCGCCCACTCATCGGCCAGGCCCAGGGTCCTTGCCATGTCCTGCACCAAGAAAGGGGTCCCATATCAGTCAAAAGGAACGCGTCCCCTGTCTAGGACGCGTCCATCATTTGAGTGCAACACTCTCCGAACCCTTTCCTCCTCGCCCGGCTCGCTTCAAAACCCAAAATGAATTAAAAGAGGAAGAGATCGGAGGACCTACCGGACCGTGTTCACCTCCTCCCACGCCATCGGGCCCCTCGGGTCCCTCGGGGGCCCGAAGCGGCCCTTCCTCCTCCATGGACGCCGTTCCGTGCTCGGGCGCGTCCCTCCTTGGGCGAGGATTTCCTCGTCCCTCTCCACCTTCACCACGGTCGGGCCCACCGAACTCCATCGATCAAAAGAGGAGGAAGACGAAAAAGGGGCGAGCGAGTTTCGGCGGAAGGCGGGCTCGTTTGCGGGTAAGGCACGGGAGAAGAAGGACCACCCGTCGCTTTAAATTTAAAATCAAGGATTAAGACGCGTCCTCGCGCCTGGACGCGCCCAAAAGGGGGGAAAGGAAACAAAATCCCCCCGTGCAAAACATAGTTCCCCGCTGCTCAGGGCAAGGTCTCGCGGAGCGTGCCTCAAGGGACAACTCAGTGCAAAAAAAGAAAGTGTGGGAGAGAGAAAAGTACACACAACACAAAAGCCATTTCCATTTCATATAATAGCCGAAAGTACATCATACAGTGAGAAGGGTGACGTACAAGCAACTCTCTAACTCTCACCGTCACCCTCCTGGTCATCTCCTTCCTCCCTCCTCTGACGGAGATCCCTAGGGGGCCTCCGCGACCTCTGTGAACCCTGAGAAGCCGTGCTCGCCTCGCCCTGCGGTGGCACTCCAGCCTCGAAGGCGCGACGACGCTCCTCGGCCGAAGAAACCAGGTAGCTGCCCATGGAAAAAGAACCAGACTGACGAAGTCGCGCCCCGCGTTCCTTCGCCCTCTGGTACCGCTCCTCGCTCTCCCGAAGCCTCCCCTCCGCCGTGCCAAGACTCAATCGGAGCTCCAGCAGCTGGGCCTCTAGAGCCCTCCTCTCGGTCTGATCCCGCTGTCGCTCCTCCCTCTCTCTCTCCCTATCCCTCTCCCTCTCTCTCTCCACGCTCTCCCTATCCCTCTCCCTCTCCTCTCTCTCCCTCATCGCCTCTCTCCTCGACAGCTCGAGGGCGATCCGCAGATCCACTACGTCGCGAGGAAGCTCCTCAGCCTCCCGTCGCCGCTCCTCCTCTAGCTCCGCAATCCGGGCGTCACGCTCTGCCACCCGGGCATCGCGCTCCTGCTCAGCACGAACAGCACGCGCCAGGGCCTCTCGGATCTCGGCCACCTGTCAAGGCACGCATGCACCGTAAGAGAACAGTGATAGAAGGAAAGTAGCTAGAAAAGGGTCGCGGCCAAGCAAGCACTCACTCGAGCCTCGCGGTCACGCTCGGCCTCCTCAGCCCGAGCCACCGCGTACGCCAGCTGCTCCTGGAGGGCAGAAACCTCCGGAGGAGGGCCCCGCGAACTGGAACCCGCTCCACCAGCCATCGCGGCTGCCGCTGTCTGGTGGGCCCGCTGAAACACGGGGCAAACGTCAGTCAAAGGCTAAGCATCAAAAATCCAGGTCACAAAAAAATGCATTGCATAAACTCACCAGGATCTCCAACTCCTGTCGGATGGCCACCAACTGTCGCCTGGCGTCCGCCAACTGGGCCCGCAGGTCGGCAATCATGGTATCACGAGCATCCTGCATTACACATAAGTTAGTATCCCATGCATATACATATAGAAAGGTGGAGCAGTTTCATTTCACTTACCCCTGCCATACCACCCAAGGAGAGGCGGTCCCCGTACGTAGCTCGGTACCGTCTCATGTAGTCTGTGCTATCCTGTACGTGGGACACTACTGGGACCCCGCCCTGCTGCCAGTCCTGGTACTGTGCTGGGAAGCGCGTACGCCAGTCCACGATCTTCGCCTTCCCCTTGGTCTTCCGCCCAATGCGGGCCGGCGCATCTACGTCTACCCACTCCTGGGCCAGCCCCAACGTCCTCATGACCAGTCTAAGCCGCAGCGGCTCAATCTCGTTCAGGCAATGGACCCACACGTCCCGCCTGAAGCGAGGAAGACCCGCTACAACCCAGGGCTGGCCAGCATCGCCCATGCCCAGGTAGGGCCTCCACACCACCTGCATCACCATACATACATCATGTTAGTTACCATTCAGTCACATGCATAAACACAAAAAAAATCATACGCATCATACCATGGCCTCGGATACTCGCTCAGCTCCCGACGAAGTGACGCCAGCTGGTAGCCGTGGGGTGCTGCAACCACGACCGGCCTCCACTGCCGCGCCAGAGGCACGGCCCTCCTGTTCCCATGCCTAGCCCTCCCCATCGGGAAATAGTAATAGCTCCACACCTGCATCCATCATACATCATTAGTACAATAATTGCATATTTAACTGTGGGAATGCATAAATAAAATGTTTACCTGGAGGAAAGGTGCGAAGCCGCTGACTGTCGTCTCCTTCTCCGAAGTCTGGGAGAGATCAGCAATCAAATGGGCAAGCAGAGCCGCCCCCCACGCATAGTGTCCCACTCTGTCCAGATCCGCCAAGATCCCGAGGAAACGGCAGTGGATGCCATCCCCCTTCGTCCCCAGCAGAAGGCGGCCCAGGAAGAAGAAAAGAAACCTCCGAAGGTCTAGATCCACCAGCTCCCGCTCGCTCGGGTCCTGGGTGAAAGCAGCACGAGCATCCCCCTCCAGTCGAGCCAAGAACTCTGCTCCAGTCTCGCTAACCCGCTGACGCGGGTCGACGAATCCGAGCGCCTCCATGATCTCCACTCGGCCGACTACCCTGCTGTCTCTATCAGTCACGCTCGTCTCTAACCACAGCAGGTCCAGGGCACTCTCTCGGTAGTCGGGGTAGGTGACCCCGCTGACTGCCTCTCCGTCAACTCGTAGCCCGGTGATCCGAGCCACGTCCTCCAGTGACGGCACCATGTGCCCCCAGGGCATCAGAAACGCCCGGCTCGGTGCGTGCCACCGCTCCCTCAGTGCCTGGATAAGAGGAAGGTCGAGCCGGAAGGGCTCGATCCTAAGGAAAGCTCCAAAGCCCATGGCGTCCACACGCGCCCTCTGGAAATCCGGCAGCCCACGGTATGCTGCCACCACCAAGGACCAGCTGATCCGGCCCTTCATCACGCCCTGCAAACCACAAAACCAACAAAGAACACATCAGCATCATGAACAGTAATAAACAATAACACTGTATATATATACTACCTATTCTCTTTATTTTATTTTTACTTTTAAAAATAAAAAAAATATAAAAAAATAATAAAATAAAAAAAATATTTTTATTTTCTTGTGGAGGCGTCCAATGCCCTGGACGCCTCCTCCCAATTTCCTTTTTTTTAGAAAAAACCCAAAAATGGCCAAAACAAAAATTATTAATAATATATATATTTTTATGGAGGCGTCCAGGGCCTAGGACGCCTCCTTATTTTTAATATTATTTTATTTCATTTTATTATTTACGAAAATTAATAAATAAATAAAAAAGAAAAAGAAAACATGGAGGCGTCCAGGTCCCTGGACGCCTCCTTCTCTCACTACCCGCCTCTCTCTCTCAGCCTCTCGCACACCCGTTTTAGCCTATTGAACCACAGAGTGAGGATTCCGAGGTACTTACCGGGTCGTGATCGTCCTCTCCCGCGTCACCAGCATCCGCAGCAGCCTCCGCGGCCAGGAGAGGCACCTCCATCCCCTCCTCCGCAGCAATCTCCTCTGCTGCAGCCTCCTCGGCATCATCCCTCAACCTCCTCGCACGACGAGCCAGTCGTTTTCGCTTCCCTGGACCCTGGCTCGATCCTCCTCGCTCCATGGGGACTAAGAATAGGTCGTCTGGGTGACTGGGTCGTCAGATTGAACAGTAAATGAGCAAAAGGGGGGGGGGCACGCCTTATAAATAGGAATTAGCTTCTTTGGGGCGTCCAGGCGCCTGGACGCCCCCATAATTTTTATTTATTTCAAAATTCAAAAAAATTTTGGGGCGTCCAGGCGCCTGGACGCCCCCAAAACAAAAAAATCAAACAAAATAAAAAAATAAAAGTTGGGGCGTCCAGGACCCTGGACGCCCCCAAAACAAAAAAATAAAATAAAAATAAAATAAAAATTAGGGGCGTCCAGGACACTAGACGCCCCCAAAACAAAAAAATCAAATAAAAATAAAATAAAAATTAGGGGCGTCCAGGCCCCTGGACGCCCCCATAATAAAAAAAAATTTTTTCAAAAAAATATTTATATATAATAAAAGTAAAAAAAGACAAGAATATGTATATAATCCAAACAAAATAAAAAAAACATAAATAAAAAGAAAAACCATAAAAAAGATAATAATTAAGGGGACGGGGGTCCAAAACATCCAAATGCCAAATTTTATTCCATCAGAAAAGCAGAGTGAACTACATCAGGGGTTTAGGCACCTTAGGCCTTAACTTCCCCAGTTCGGTTACATAAGCCCTCCACGGCTCGCATTCCTCCACCACGTGCGCTAAGGCCTTTCCCGCAACACTTGTCTTCCAGGGAGCTTTAATGGCCTTCGCTTCCTTCGCGTCCGCTTCAGTGCCCAACTCCCTTTTCTTCAAAGGAACAATGTCAGTCGGTGGCGGGAACGAATGGCGTGGGATGCCAATCTGGAGGCAGCACCGATGCGCGTTGTAAAGAACAAACTCGGTCGCGCCGATCAGTTGAAGATCGACTTCGGGAGAAGGCCTCATGAGGAGATCAAGCGAAAGCAAACATGCCGGTGCGCAAGTGAAGAAGCCTTGTGTCACGGTGCGGAAGTGAGACCGCCAGTCTTCACGTTTCTTCAGCCACGGAACGCGGTTCACTACAGTACCACCAAAGCCTAACACGTCGGCTATGTGGTGAAGCGGGCTTTGTTGGAAGAGCTTCGAAGCGGTTGGCATTCCCTCGCGGTGGTCGAATTTGAAATGCAAATCCAGCCAGCAATTCAAGACAAGTGCACAACCAAATGGAGGCTTACCCAGGCTCGAGGCAGTAAGACCGCTGTAAAGATAGGCGAGGACGGCGGGTCCCACCCTCTTTCCACGCCAGATCCCGCAGATAGCACCCAGTTGGTCTTCCTCCACCATGTTGTCGGTATAAGGGAACAAGAGAGCACCCGCCAGACAAATGGTGAACCCCTTCATGATTCCCTCCAAATAGTCATCGTCTGGTGACCCTCTCAGGGCGTTCATGACCCACTCCGCAAGCTTTTGGAGATCGATCCCCTTCTGAGTACGGACCTTTCTAGCTGCGTCGGGCGGCATGAAGCTTCCAAGGACGCTTTCAGAAGTACCCCGTGTCAGCATCCGCATAGCCTTCACCTTCCCGTCACTCTTGAATTTCTTCAACCAAGCAGAAGTTCCACCTCCTCGAGGAGGATGGTCACCTCGAAGGTCGGGAAGATAAAAGTGTGGGTCTGGGGATGCCAGACCTCCACTAGCGCGCCCATAGCCGCCCAGTCCATACGAATCTTCTCGTAATGCTTGGCGTGAATAAGGAGCCCCTGCAGATGCCACTTCGAGAGTATGGCCCTCATGCCAATGGAGATATTGGAAGTCAGCTTTGAAAGCCATGGCAGCTTGGAAAACTTCCTCGGGCCTGGGAAGAGTGGATATGGCTGGGAGAGGAAAGAAGAAGAAATGAAGGAAGTAAGAAGAAGGTTCACGTGCAGAAATTTGAAAAGAGTCGGCTTACCATATGCGACATGATCGTCCCACTCAGATGACCCTCGAGGTCGGAAAGTCGCCTAATCTCGCTGCTAGGCTTGCTCCTCTTCATAACGCGGGAAGACTCTCCTTCCATCCTGAAGATCTCTAGATTCTCCTCTCCTTCCTCTCCTGAGCTTCCAAAACCCACCTTGGTGCATTTGAATGAACTAGCCTAAGGGGAGTTCTTATAGGAAGGGAAGGGTGCTACAGGACAGAACATGTCACATCAGTGGTCATTGTCAAGATTTTGTCTGGATCTCCTTTGAACTGTGGTGCGATTCTGCTACCTTTTGATGTTGCTAACCTTTGCTGGCCTGTGCAGGTTTTACTAACGGACGTCTTTGTCCTATCTCCTGTCCCACCTTTCATTGGTTGGTCCCACCATGTCATGCATCATAGTATATGATACCTACGCTACTAGAACATGTCAAGGACCTTGCGGCCCGAACGAATCTGGGATTTGAGTTCCCCTTCAACAAAAACGGTGATGATCCCGGAAGAGTTTGGGTTGTACGGATAGGCCGTCAATTTGTGATAGAATGGGGACGACGGTTCCATTCAGTGAGTTGGTACGCGGATAAACGGGCCCCAGCCCAGTATCAGCTCACCGGGTCGGTATCCTGACCCGTTCTTCACAAGTTGACAATATTATCCTTGGCTATTTTCTATTTTAGTTTGTTTTGAATTTTTCTTTAAACCCAGCATGCATTCATATAGGACTTTGATTTATTGCGGAAGATCATTCAAGCGATTCGATTGTGAAAGCCGTTGTGTTTCAATTCCTACAAATATGAGATATTCCACTCTGAATGAAATACTGAGTTTCTTTGAGACAGCCCTACGCTGCTCTTCCAAAGGAGACCCTTGTTTGGACAGACCCTCAGATATTCCTTTACCTTTTTGACCCACCTTGGCCGCAGCACTTCCACATTGGCTGGTAACCGCTCCCCAAAGGTGAAACCTCCGGTTTATGACCCAGGTACTTCCACACCGAGAAGTTGGTCTTCTTTTGTTTCGTGCCTGAGTGCACATCTCACCCTCCCTTATTTGATCTCCGTCCAAGCAATCGTCAATATTTGAAAGACCTCCTTCAAGGTCGCCTCATTGAAACTTCAGGAAAGATTCCAAACAGTAACGTCACAAGCGTGTCTCATCACACCTTGGCATCAACTTATCAGTCCGCTCCCACTTCATTTCAGTCCACTTCGATACCATTCCACTACGTGTCGCTCCCTTGCAAAGCAGACGCCAAGGCGGGGCAGCTGTAGACACGCCATTCTTGACGTCTCATAGAAAGTCTCATATTACTATACGACGCCCCGCGATGGCCTACGCATTTCGAATCGCTCGAGTGCTTCCTTTTCCTGAGTCTTCTTCCGCCTTTTTCGGCATCCGGAATCATCTCGTCACGGCATTCGGACGGCATCAACACCAGTCAGACGCATCAAGAGGTTCCGGGACCAAGAAGGGTGTCTGCCGGGCGCCCGCCGACGCCTGATTTAAGACCCGGGTGGGTCTTAATGGGGGCGTCCAGGCCCCTGGACGCCCCCATCTTTTTAATTTATTTTAATTTTTTCTCAGGGCCCTAAAAATAAATAAAAATATATATATTAATGGAGGCGTCCAGGCCCTGGACGCCTCCATTAAAATAAAAATAAAATATGATTAAAATGCCACTTGGCATTAAAAACAAAAAAAATCAATATATATTATTGGAGGCGTCCAGGCCCCTGGACGCCTCCATAAAAACAAATTATAAAAAAATCAAAAATCCAGCCCTGGCATAAAAGACAAAAAAAAATAAAAATAATATATATTTGGAGGCGTCCAGGACCCTGGACGCCTCCATAAATTCCCTCACGGGCGCCGCCCACCGAACGACGGTTTGTCGTGTGTGAAAAAAGCCAAATTTAGAGACGTCCAGCTGACTGGACGCGCCCATTTCTGAATCACGAGGCGCCGCTCACAAAACCACGCGTTGTGCCAAACCGCGTGCGGCCGTCGTCGATTTTCGGTGGACCTGTTAGAGGCGTCCGGGACCCTGGACGCCCCCATAAAAGTATTCTAAAAAAATCAATAAAAATAGAATAAAATATTATTTCGGCCCTGATGGAGGTGTCCAGGGTCCTGGACGCCTCCACCTTCCGGAGCTCTATAAATAGAGGCCCACCCCCTCAGTTCTAGAGGAGCTAAGCAGTGATCCGATAGGCTGCCGGAGCCCAGAGGCTACGGAGTCATTTTTCTAACCCGTGGGGTCTTTTGTAGGTGGAGGTTCTGCCGGCTTCTCGGGTGCCTACGCTCGCGAGAGGAAGGTCGTCTTCATCCACCGCGCTTCCCCGTCGTCCCCACGCTGCCGGAGCTCCGCCGGATTTCACCCTCGGCTCATCCAATAAGCCTTTTCTTCCCCTTTTTCTCCATAGTTCTTTACATTCATCATATTGCATCCTCTATCCCCCTTCACAAGGGCGCCTCTTCTCTTATACTTCTTGCATCCATCATCTCATTTTCCTCCTACTCGAGTCCGAGAGGGGTTTAAAAGATAACACCAACCAGGTGTGTGTCTTGCCATCATTTCGTTATTTTTACCGCGAGGATTTGAATACTACACCTCCATCTTTCTAATCCACTTGTCATTTATTTGTCGTTGTTTTGCAAGGGTACCCGAGGAAAGCCCTCTCCGTCGGCCGGCCGGAAGGAGAGGAAGAAGCAACCCGCCATGTCCCGCTCTTGAGGTAGGCGCGATCACTTTCTTATTTTGGGGTCTTTCGGCCCCTGGCGATCACATCTTTTCATCGAGGCCGCGGCGAGTCACTTCCCCAATGGCCGTTTAAATTTCTGTTTCCTATATTCTCTTTATATTTTGTTAAATTCTGCTTATATCATCGAGGCCGCGGCGAGTCACTTCCCCAATGGCCGTTTAAATTTTCGTTCCTATATTCTTTCTATATTATATTATATTTTGCTCATATCATCGAGGCCGCGGCGAGTCACTTCCCCAATGGCCGTTTAAATTTCCGTTCTTATATTCTCTCTATAATCTGTTATATTCTGCTCATATCATCGAGGCCGCGGCGAGTCACTTCCCCAATGGCCGTTTAAATCTCTGTTCTTATATTCTCTTTTATATTCTGCTATATTCTGCTCATATTCTCGAGGCCGCGGCGAGTCACTTCCCCAATGGCCGTTTCAATTCTTGTTATTTAATTTCTGCACCATTCCCGTCCCCCCGAGGCCGCGGCGAGTCACTTCCCGCTATGGCCGTTTGAACCCCATATCTTGCCATATTATACTTGTCCCGCTCGCCCCACCGGAGCAATCTCCCGTGGTGGCCCCTTCTCTCTTCTCTATCATTTCTGTGTTGCAGCAAAACAACAAAACAAACAAAAAAGAGGAGCCCGCGCGCTCTCCGCATCCTCTTCCCCGCACCATCGAACTCCGAACCGCGTGACGTCGCTCACACCTCCGGATCTGCCTCTTTCCATCTATCAATTTCTTCTTCCGATTCCCCCTAATCTTGGGTCCGACCCAACTTCTTCCACATCCACTGCCTTGGGCATCTGCCCATTCTCTCACTGCTTTCGAGGCTTTAGTCCTCACTCCTCCTTCTAATTCTCCGCTTCTTCTGTAGACCTTTCATGTGATTAGGGTCTCCGCACCTTAATGAGGGTGTTCTAGCCCTCGCCTCTCTTCCTTTTTTCCTTATTCGTCTGAGTCTGGTCTTGGCACCACTCCTTCTTGTTAAGCCACTTTCAAACCCTTTGCTTCCAATCCTTTTGACTGCCAAAGAGGACTATCCCACGATGATCAACCTCGCCTCTGACAGCTGCTTCTACAAAGGTTGTAAGGTAACATATTGGCGTAAGTACTCATTTCATGATATCATTATCTCATTGCTTCACGATGATTTTCAAAATAAAGTGCTTCTTAACAAGATTAAGAGTGGTAGTCAAGACCTTTATCTTAGGTCGAATCTTTATCTTTACTAAATCATTCTCAAAATAGTCTTTTAGGCTTGTTTTTGCAGCACCTTTGGTAATAAAAATCCCACGCTGGGAATTCAACATTCTCTCCCCGCTTGTTAAGAGTAACCCTTAGCTGGGCATTCCACACACTTCACGGCGTCCTTAGCCGGCTCCTTTGGTTAAACACCGTCCCTACTTTGGCCATGCCATGAGTATATCTGAAAGTCTTTTCTCTTCTTTACTCGGTCGAATGCAGGGGCAAGAGGTTGACGGATGAGATGACCCACCCAGGGTAATCCCCAATACGAGAGGAGTCTCAAATAGGGGCAGTCTTGACCCAAAATCAATATGAGTTTTCATATGAGTTTTCTTGATATACATCTCGCCAAAAGGGCTATTATGAAAATCAAGTCAAAATTTTGATAAAAACAAAATTATGAATTATGGCATGTCAAGAGTGGCAAAGTCCCCGCAGGGAAAACCCTGGTCGTATACATGTCAAGGGTCTAAAAATCAAAGGCATAAAGCCCCGACACAACAGACTACCTCTTTGAGGGGAAACACCTTGAAAGGAATCCAAGTCCCGACATCTCCCATCCTGCATAAAGCTTATCCTCAATTATTCTTCTCTTCTCCCTCTAAGACCGAATGTTTCTCGGGTATGGCCTTGGTAGGAGCACCGTTAATCAAGGGCAGTCAGTTATAGGGCGCCACCCTTCAATGCACGCTCGGCTTTGGGTAATTTTAGCAAAAGGGGAAGGAACAAGGACCCCTAGCCAGTGGTTCAAAAATACCCTTTGATGCTGCATTAACAATGTCTAAACCAAAAAAAAAAAAAATCAAAAGAAAAAGAACAAAAAAAAACTTGAATATTTCCTAAGTCAAAATCCAAAAAAAATTGAATATTTTCTAAGCTAAAATAAAAAAAAATTGAATATTTCCTGATCAAAATCCAACAAAAATTGAATATTTTCAAAATTCATAATAAAAATTCAAATATTTTTCAAAATCCACATAAAAATTCAAATATTTTCAAAACTCATAAAAATTTACATATTTCAAAATCCAAAAAAATTGCATTGTATTTTTCTGATGGTGCTTTTGCAGGAACGACAACTTTGCAAGGATCAAGAGCACGAGATGAGTCCTCTCCATTCATTGCCATCTACCTTTTGATTCTTCCCATGTTCACAATTGATCACATCTTCATAATTTGCTACGCATTACTCCGACTATTCATCTCCAAATCCTTTTTATCAAATCTTACTAATCACTCCGCCGATGGGCATTATCAGATCTTGATCATTCAACTCCAAATCTTGATTAGTCAAGTTGTCATCCTCATGACAAACGACAAACAATGATGCTATGCTATCTATGCTTTAATGATGCTATCTATGCTATTCTTGAATATGATACATACCTGCTATTGATGCTTTGATTCATGCTATACTTGCTATGCTTAAATGCCTTATTCATTGCTTGTTATCTTTTATATCTTGGCTGATGAATCTTTGAGCGCAGGAAGAAGCTCTTGGTCCCACCGACTGGGCATCATCATCCAAGCCCCACGGTGCTTGCACCTCATTTCTCAGTTCCCCCATGCTCATTGCTATCACCATCCCCCCTGTATGCATTCTACTATATGTTACATACGCTACTAGATTATATCAAGGACCTTGTGACTTTGGTAAATCTGGGATTTGAGTTCCCCTTCATCAAAAATAATGATGATTCCAGAGGAGTCTTAGTCACACGGATAGGCCGTTGAGCCGTCCAAGACTGGGGACGATGGTTCCCTTTTGCGAGTTGATGCGTGGATAAACGGGCTTCGGCTTAGTATCGGCTCGCAGAATGAGTTTCTTGACCCAATCTTGGCAGTTTAACAATATTATCCTTGATTATCTTATATTTTCATTTGTTTTAATTTTTTCTTTTAAACCCAGCATGCATTCATATAGAAGTTTGAAACAATTTTTGGAAAATCATTCTGATAAGCTGATTTGGAGAGTCAAATTGATCTTAATCTTTCCAGATATGAGATATTCATTGCTGATGGAATCCTCAGTTCGTTTTGTCACTATTTTGGGTCATTTTCTCGAAAGCTCCTTGTTTGGATTTCTATCATCTTATCTCAATCCTTTTACTTTGATCCACCTTGGCTGCAGCACGTCCACATTGGCTGGTAACCGCTCCCCAATGGTGAAACCTACAGGTTTGTGACCTGGGGTACTTCCTCCGCGCTAAAAGTTGATCATTCTCCGTCGTGCCCGCGTGCACACTCCTCCTCTTATCCAAACATCGTTGATTTCATTGAATTTCCCGGGATTGCTTCATCTCGAGCTTTTTATTTCATTCTCATCAAGTGATGTTGATTGCGTGTCTCATCACACCTTGGCATCTACTTTTCAGTTTACTCTGCTCCCTTGCAAAGCAGATGCCAAGGCGGGGCAGCTGTAGACACGCTAAAATTGACGTTACTGTGAGTGCATCTCGTATTACCTTGTAATGCCCCAATTTGACCCTCCAATTAACTTTATTTGAGTTATTTTTCCCAATTTTCTTGGATTTCTCCCTTTTTTTCCCTCTTCTTATTTTTCCCTATTTTTCTGGATTTTTTGGGCAATTTTCTCTATTTTTTGGATTTCACGACTTGAAGTGGGGCGTGTTTTAATTAACGGCCTGGTCTGAGGCGCGTTTTGAAGAAAGGATGACTAGAGGCAAAGGCGTCAGTTTCTGGAATTTTCTGATTTCCAAAACAGAAAAATAAGAATTAACGACCCTCCTTGGGTCGTGTTTTTAAATAACGCCTCTCCCTCAGGCGTCTCTTCATCATTTTTAAATACAGAAAGTTTTTATTGCTAAATTAAATCCGTGAATTAACGCCTTTGTCCCAGTCGTGATTTCAATTAACGCCTTGACCAAGGTCGTCAATTCTTGTTCAATTCCGAACTCCAGCAGCACCCCTTCCTTTCCTCACTTACACTCCTTTTTCACTTGCGAGAGGGTTCCTATGGCTTTCTAATATTGAAAGGACACTTGGAGGAAGGATCCCCCTTTCCATCCTACCAAAACTAAGTTTTCTAATTTTTTATGAAATTAATTCTGAATTTCCCTTCCTTTCCTCATTTAACATCCTTTTCCACTTGGGAAAGGGTTACTATGACTTTCCAAGGTTGAAGGGACACTTGCCTAAGGTTTATCTCTTCCAAATCCAACTAAAACATGTTTTCTTGTTTTCTCTTGGAATTAATTCTGAATTTCCCTTCCTTTCCTCATTTAACATCCTTTTCCACTTGGGAAAGGGTTCCTATGACTTTCCAATGTTGAAGGGACACTTGCCTAATGTTTATCTCTTCCAAGTCCCACTAAAACATGTTTTTCTAATTTCTCTTGGAATTAATTCTGAATTTCAACCCTATAAATAGAATCTCTCTCTCCCTTGTGAAAAAAAAGAGATCAATTCAAGAGGAGGTGCTGCCGGACCAAAGGCTCAAGGAGGAAGACTCCCATGCACCTAAAAGCTTCATCCATGGAGTTCTTCTTCCTCTATTGAAGATTTGAAGCCTCTACATCCATGGAGTTCTACATCCTCTTCTTCTTCCATTGAAGATCTTCATCCTAGCTTGAAGCCAAATTGGAGAAAACCACTAAGCTTTCCCCTCCTATCTCTTATTTTTGATTTAGTTAATTACATGCATCATATCATTTTTTTCTTTTATTTCTTTATTGAGATCTTCCCCTATTGTGCACTCTAGCACATCTCCATAGTGCAACACTTGCACATCTCCCTCTATTCTTCATCATACATCATCTTTTACCTACCCTTTTGCATAGGGGTTTTAAAGGCCAAACACTAATAAGGTGTGTTCATATCCATACTTTTTATGTCCATATTTACATTTAGATTTGATGCTACACATCTTGGTTTCTAATCCATGTTTGTTTATTGGTGTTTGTTAATTTTGCAAGGGTAATCAATCAAGGAAAACTCTCTTCATCGGCCGGCCGATAGAAAGAGAATGTGCACTCACAATCTCCCCCGCATTTAAGGTATTTATATCGCGATCCCTCCATTGATTATTTGTTATATCCTTTGAGGCCCTCGCGTCTCTGGCGATCACATTCCCCTTAGCATCCTCTTATGCTCCCCTTTTCTCACTCTTTTCCCATTCTTCTATTCATTTCTTTTCCTTTTAATTGTTCTAAGTGGATTTCTTAGAATCTACAACCTCTGCACCTGCACCTGCACCTCCCCACACCCCTGCACCTCCTCGCTGCGATTGCCCTCCTCCCCTCCTCTTCGCGAACGGCCACTCCACCGAGCCCACAGCCTCCCTGTGCCACACCCGCAACCGCCCCTCCACCTGCACCCCCCTTTTGCCGCCGACCTCCCTCACCGTTGCCCCTCTCCCCATGTCACCGGCCAACTCCCCACCCTCACCCTCTCTCGTTCTCCCTCTCTCTCACCCCACACCACGTCGCCGATCGCCCGCCTATCCTCTTCCTGCTACCACCCCGTAGCCTCCCCTCCGACCTCCACTCCGCCACCGGCCGTGGCCACGTAGCCACCAACCCACCCCCGGCAGCCTTCTCCTCCTCTAACACCACGTCGCACACACTGCCGTGGCAGCCCCCTGCCACCCTCACCATGATGGGGGCATCCCTTGCCCCTCCACATTTTTTATGGGCTCTGATTGTTCGTCGGCAAGCGCCATTGTGTTAGTCATGTGTTTCTGAATCTAGTCATGTAATTTTCATATTTTCTTTGAATATGTAATTTTCCCTTTATTTGAGCCATGTACCTAGGTTAGTGAGTCTTTTTCCTAAGTTAGTTGTCATATGGTTGGTTTGATAGGCTAATGGGCCCAACTAATGGGCTAGGCCTAGGGGCGCCCCTCCCTTGGACTGCTTTGGTCATTAGTTAGTTTGTCAGGGTCACCATGGTCATATGAAAAGTATGGAGTCTATAAATAGGCCCCCACTCCTCTCATATGTAACAACCTTTTATGATCAATTTAAATCAAGTGAGTCTTAGTGTCTCATTGGAGTGGATTCTTCAAATCTCTCTCTCTCTCTCTCTCTCTCTCTAAGGGGTGGATTCCCCTCTCCCTTTCTCTCTCCTCCCCTCCCTCTCTCTCCTCCACATCATCAACCCTTCCTCTTCCCTCATTACTCATCCTCCCAACTACCCCAACCCTCATTACTCCACCCCTAGTCCCAAGAGACCATCCACCAATCCATACTCCACCACCCAACCACCAACTACCCAATCCCCTTCCCTAAGCACCCTCTCATCTCCCAAGGGAGAATTCCCCACTCCCCAAGCACCCCTTCCCTTCCCTAACACAACCATTCCCATCCCCAAAGCCCCATTAACCACCCCATTAGTCAATTTTCAAACCTTGGAGAGAGAACTCTCCTTCCCTCTCCCCCACCCATCCCAAATTCACAGCTCCTCTCTCACCCACTGCAAACACCACCTCCCAGACCCCATTCTCCCCCATCCACACCTTGAAACACCCCCTCCCAGACCCCCTCATAGCCAGGGGTTGCCCCCATACCCATCCACCCCATTTCTCATCCCTTCTACCCCATTCCCCCACCACCTTTCACCACATGCAATTCTCAGGTCGCAGGCAGTAGAGTACCAGCAGCTTGTAGAGCCGGCCTCGACTTCATCCCAGCGTCCCTGGAGGCCCAAGGGTACCGTTGGAAGCGTCTCTCCGTCCTATTTGCAACGGCGGTGGTCTCATCCCTTTCTGAGCTCGTGGTCGCCCGAGGGAGCCGTTCTTCCCCAACTGCGCACTTCCTCCCCGAAGAGCAACCTGAAGCTGACTCCTGAAGCTACCATGATCACTCTCTTGAAGATCTGGAGGCGAGGCTTGGCCGGGAGCTTCTTCGACAAGTCTACTTCTAGAATCAAGAAGCGGAGCTCTGTTTTGCGTCCGAAATCAAGAGTTCTTATTTTCTTCCTCCGGGTGTGCGGTTATGCTTCCTGACAGTCTGCTCCGACCCCCCCTCATTGTTCGAGCTCTACCGATCTACTCCAATAATGTTTGGCATCCCTGTTGGTCTCGCTTCGAAGAGGAATCACCGACGGTTCTAACGACTCTGGCGGTGCCTGATTCTGAGCTCTGGAGCGCTTGTGGCTATCTCTTCTTCCTGCTGTTGTGAACCTGAAGCAGTCAGAACTAAAGACCTGCCACCCTGTTCGAGCTTCTGCCCCGACCGGCACCTGTGACCAGAGAAATCAACAAAATTCAGACGTCATCTCGATCCAGCTACGAAGAAATTCCAACTGGTTTCCTCATCAACAAAAATCTGGAGTGGCCGCAGCGCCAAGATAACCAACTGCCTGTCCAGAAGCGCAGAAAATGGTCAGAATCGGCATCGGCTCCCTTTCTTTGCTTCTAGCTCGATTTTTCCCTCTTGCTTGGCCTGCTGAAGGCCCCTTCCTATGTGGATGTAGTGTTTGGGTGTAGTCATTGGCTTCCCTTCCCCAAGATCCCCCCCCCCCTTGCATGGGACGTAGTGCATGTAATCTGAAATTTCAGGTTTGAAGCTTCATCGACGCGGCGTGCGGGTGCATACCCTCGCCTCCCCGCTCGCCCCCATCTCCGGTCGGGGTCGGTGTCTTCACGCCGACCAGGTGAGCCTCGGTCCCCCTCTTGGTTGGTTTAAATTCCTTGCTTAGCATAGTATTATCGTTATTGCTTCGTCGGACGGAGAGTGAGAGCTCGGCCCATAATTACCATTGATGTGAGTGATCACCGCGAGCGAGTTGTGAGTGATCCCCTACATCCCACACCCTTGGTGTGCTGGCCGCCCGTGAGTTGGGCATCCCTGGCCCATTTGGGGTTCTCCCCAAGCTAGCCAACCATTGGAGCATCAAGGTCCCGCCTCGGACCCTCTCCATCATCGCCGAGTCGCCTATGGGCACTAGTGTGCGCCACGCGAGTGAGCTCGCTAGAGTAAGTCCGCCGCTCAAAGATACTTGCTTGCAATTGTAGGTCCAAGGGCATTCGGTCTTGTGACTATCACCCCAAGGTGGTGTCACATCACACCACCTCCACACACCTCCGACCACCTCTACCACGACGACCGCTTCTGGGCCTCCTCTCCATTCGACGACGGTACTACAGTAGGGAGGAGTCTAGGGAGGGGGATCAACAACGGCGACGAGGAGTCCAAGGAGGGGGGAAGAGGATGACGGGGAGGCGGCTGCGGTTGGAGGGGAGAGATTCCGGGAGGGGGAGGCCGGGAGGAGGAGGCCGGAGGGGGAGGGGAGAGGTCGCAGGAGAGGGGGGAGGGAGGCGGGAGGGGAGGGGAGGGGGAGGGGGAGGGGGGAGGTCGCATCGGTCGGGGGGGGGGGGAGGGCGGCCGGAGGGGGAGGGGGGAGGTCGCAGGGGAGGGGGAGGGCGGCCGGCGGTGGAGGGGGAGGTCGCAGGGGAGGGGGGAGGCACCCCTCTCTCTATTTTCATTACCTTTAGTATAAGGTAACTATAGTTTAGTTTAGTTAACTGAATGAACGGTAGGGACTTAAACGTGTAACGACTAAGATTATAGGGACTATTAAAATAATATTCAGAATGGAGGGACTAATCGATAATTCACTAAATTTATAGGGACTAATATGCAAAAAACCATATTATTCTTTGAACTTTTATTAATGAAATAAAATGTATAGATATTTAAACATAATTATGATATATTTTCTTACATTATCATCTTAAAGTATATAATATTGATAATTATAGATAAATTTCTTTAATTAATAGCTATATATCTTTATGTCAATATCATACATTATCTATATTTTATGTCCAATCTTTAATACGTGAACATATTACATAGTGTGTATTCCATATGCAACTTTTGAAGAGTGTGCGTTTTCGACCGTATCTTTTGATATACTTTTTAAAAAGATAAATAAATTATATTTAAGTAAAATCTTATTTAACCAACTCTCTCCCAGAAGAGGACACGTGGAGTGGGGGACCGTAGTGGGACCAGTGTGCGATGGGATCAGGGATGCCGTCGCCCCGGATCTTGTTGGGATGGACGGGATCACCTATGCCTGCTCTCCCTTGACTGACCATGTTTGGTGTTTGACCTGCGTGGCTCGGAATCTGATGTGGATCATACTATGAAATCAGAACAAACCCCACCCCCACCCTCCAAAAAAATTATAAATTATCCATCTCTCTCTCTCTCTCTCTCTCTCTCTCTGTTTAGGTTAAGGTGAGGTCGGTTTCCAATCTCAATTTTTTTAAAAAATAAAAAATAAAAAAATAAAAAATAAATTTTCTCAAAAAAATTATCAAGACATTAGCATTTTATCATTACACTATTAAAAGATTGCACATTACCTTGATGGAAAAGTTCATCAGCATAATATATTAAAATTATCTCATAATTTATTATTGGATTGTACAACAAGACTTCTGCCAACGAAGAACAAACGTTATACATGTCCTTTGAACAAATCAAAAGTTTCCCACTTCACTGACTACCGTGTCATAAATTCTCTGTCCGAGCAATCTTCAGGCTCATCTAATTAATTTCGCTATGAAACATGTAAGGATGCTCTGAATGCCATGTTCTCTATCCACTAAAAAAATGTTCTATGCTCACAACCCATCAGGATTGGGCTAACTTTGCCCCTACTCCAAGCAAAGCTTGGGCATGCAAGAAACTAACCCTTTGACTGCCTGGTCAGATGTTCTTTCATCACCCACCTTCAGATGTAGACATTAGATCCCCAATTCCGAATCAAAACCAAAAATTACATGGTCCGAAATTGCATTCATGTAATAGGGTCCGACTAAGGACTAGCTCATGGTTAAAGTTTTCAGAGCAAGGGTGCATGTCTAAGGGTACTTGAGTATTCATTGATTTGTTCATTTATAAATAAACTTGAAGGGATTTTTTTTATAAATAAACCATTGTTAAAATTAACATAGACATCCTTATGTTTGTCAAAATAGTGTAAAAATATCGTCAAAGTTAACTTTCGTAGATGAAAATAAGAATATTATATAAATATCTGAATAGTATCTCTATTTTATAATTAAATGAATAAAATATCCCTCTAAAACTCAAAATTTATCACCCTTATCGAAAGAGAGATGAGAGAGACGTAGAGAAAGAGAGAGAGGGAGGCACCGAAGGGAACTTCCCCCACCGGCATCAGAAATTCACTCAAAGAGGGTGAGTTGCACAGAGGAGAGAGAGAAACTATGTGTGTGTTAGAGAGAGAGAGAGGGCGGAGGGTAGGCTCAAGAGGGCGGTGTAGAGGCATCAGATGAGGAAACAGAAGGGAGGGATGTTACGGGAGCAATCCACTGGGGACAACGGCCAAGGTACTTGGGCCTTTTGATTTGTGAACAAAAGGAGCCATCTTTGTTCTTGATGTTTGTTGTGATACTTGTTGTTGGCCATGGCAAATCAATGATGCTAAGATCGTCCTAATTTGGCAAGTCGACAGCACCCAACTGTTTGTGGATCTTCGTGTCAATATTGTCTCCAATTGCAACACCCTAGACCATGGGAAGGAGATTACCGTCGGGGGGAAGGCCCTCAAGGGCATGGGTGTCAATGGCATGAAGCTCCCCGTCTGAAGGGGGGTCCTCGAGAAGGAGGTCATGGGCTATTACAATTGGTTCAGCTACCTGGCCCTCATCTATATGATCCGGAACGTTGGCCTCAAGGTCTACACCTCCCTCTACTTCCACGCGTCCGCCAACCTGGCGATCCTACTCCCGCAGTCAATCTTTGTTGTTGACGAGGCCAACCCGGACATCTTCTTCACCAACTAGGTCGGCAAGTGCCACAAGGGTTGCTTGTCCGTCGATGTTGACGATCTCCCTGTGCTGTGGGGGAACACCCCCGTGCGGGTCTACGGTGATTTCCTCCAAAGCTTTAGAGCCACATTCTTAGAGTTCCTGGGCTCTACATCGCTATAACTATGCCCAACTCCTTTGATCTATGTTAGAGTTCCTGGGCTCCTCCATCACCAAAATCATTCACGACCACCCCTTGTCGTCGCCTCTCCATTCCTCACTCCCTCCATTTTAATATATATATATATATATATATATATATATATATATATATATATATATATATATATTATATCTCTCTCTCTCTCTCTCTCTCTCTCTCTCTCTCTCTCTCTCTCTCTCTCTCTCTCTCTCTCTCTCTCTCTCTCTAGGTGAGAGTCTGTTGGTTGATCCCGTTTGATACACCCACTGTCCCCAACAAACCCTCCCCGATGAACCCTATTCTTCTGTTGATTAGGATTTTTTGGAATTAGAGTTGGGGGTGGGAACGAGATGACCCTATGTTTTAACCAGTGATATTATCATTTTTTTCACAAGTCTGGTCAAAGTTAATCATGTTTAACATCATGACTAGTAAGAGGGGTATTACGGCAATGTCATTTTTGTAATATTTTGATAAAAGTAAGGATATCTTTGTTAATGCATTTCCAAACATGATTTTATTGTTATTTTAATTTTAATAATGATTTATTTGTAAAAAATCTTAATTTGAATAAAGGATATATCCTTATTTGAATTAGGGCGGGATGACTCGGGAATATATATCGGATCGGATTCCACTAACTCGATACGAGTCGGCCCAACTCGAAGGTGACTTGGACCGATTCGGTAGGTCATATATTTAAAATAAATTTAAACAATATAATTTAATTCTTTTCATCCATAAATATATAAGATTTATGATTAGTATCATATCATTACTATAATGACTTAATTTTTAAAATTTTAAAATTATTTTTAGATATTATATTATTATTTAAATAGTTCATAGTGACTCAATATAATTCGTCTAAACCGTGACTTAGAATTCTCTAAATACGCAACTTAACAAGTGAAACCAAGTCGATGAACTATGATTTGAATAATACTGAGTGTACACCCGAGTTAACTTTTAACGTCAGTGTCTATCAAGTAAATTTTTTTTTTTTGAAAAATTTTAGGTAACGTGAGTCCTGAGTCACTTTTGTTTGACGTAAAAATACACCCTCATATGGTGGTCAAAAAAAATCTAAAAAAGAAAACTGTATCAATTGAATATTATTAATCCAATTGTTCTAAAAATAACTTTTTTATTTTATATTTTTTGGATGTCGAATCAAATTAAGATGTGACTTATTAAACAAACTAATAAGGTCACTTGTGCTTTCACGTTATAAAAAATTCAAAAAAAAATCACTTGGTAAACAACCTGCACCCGAGTGTGCACTAACCATTACTCAGAGTCAAATTCAAAAACAGAGAGCAGGACAACACCAGTGAGTGGGCCCAGTTTGCCTTTGGGCCCAAGGAACTCTGCATTTGGATTTGGGGCGACCGCAAAACCCTAGACTTTGCCGAAGAAACAAACAGGTCAGATACTCTTCGTCCAATTCTTGGAGTATTAAAAGCCGAGAGCTTTGAGTTTTGCCGCAGTTCTCCATCTGTGCGTTGCTGGGGAAGGCTGGGTACGTGAGAAGGGCCGCGGCGGAGGGACGGCGAGATGGTGTCGCTGAAGCTGCAGAAGCGGCTGGCCGCGAGCGTGCTGAAGTGCGGGCGGGGGAAGGTCTGGCTCGACCCCAATGAGACCAACGAGATCTCCATGGCCAACTCCCGTGAGCTCCTTCACACCGCCTTTACCTTTGCCTTTACCTTCTTGTCCCTCTTCCTTGCTGTTCTTCCTCCTTCTGATCATTCGTTGCGTTTGGCCTGGCAATATCATTGCGTATGTTTGTGAATCCGTGATATGGGTGCCTTGTCGATGACTTCCCTTACTGCTTCCAGTTGAATACCCATTGATTTCCGGCTCTCTTTAGCGCGATCAGTGACCATTTCAGTTCTATTTTCTGTTTTTTCCCCCCTCGATGGTGTCTGGTTCTGTTATGTTCGTGGGTTTTGTTTTTGAGAGAGAAAAGCTGTGAGTTTTGTTCATGGATTAAAATTGAGATAAGCTTAATCATGGTGAATAATATGATTTCTTGTTGATGTGAGATTCGGCGCCTTTTGCTCCTAGTGCCTGTGATATAATGGTGCCAGTCTGGGGGCTAACTTTGCACATCTCCCTCTCTCATGGTGCTACACTATATTGAATTTCATTATTATTGTTGTTATTACTATTGCTATTAGTATTTTTTTTTATTTTTGAGATGTGATGATCTCATCTGTATTTTTGGCTTCTCTATAAGCATATCCACATAAGCTTGTATGAGACAATGGGTTCATAATCTTTTACCAAATTATTCGCCGATCAAAATCTCTTTCATCTTATTGGCTATTGAAGGTTTATAAATAATATTTGGAAGGCACTGCTAATCCTCTGCTTACACTTCCTCCTCCTATGACAACGGTAGCATGACTTTTATGACAGCTTGTTGCTTTACTGAGCAGCATTTTATGGTAAAAAACTATACTGTTACATCATATTTAGAGAGGCATGTCCTTAATGCCTCTTTGCATGAGATATCCTTGGATGGATGTCCGTGCCTTTGATAGTGCATAGGCATTGTTAAACTTTATATCTGTGATTGTATTATGACAATGTTTCATACATCAATTTTAAAATGTTCTTTCTTTGGTTTCTCCATTTGTTGATGCCTGTTGCTAGAAGGATAGCTTGAAAGTGATCACTATATGATTTTTTATTTTCTATTCATTATTAGTTTACTGAATGTGGTGAGGGACATTTAATGTAGGGCATCGTGTTTATTTTATATAGGTTGAGAATAGACTCTTCCCTTAAGTGTGATCTGCTTTCAAGGAATTGCAACTATTATTGCAAGCTGACTTTGAAAATCAATCATCCCTGGACAATTGAGTTTCCCTGTTGAGTAATTCTGATAAAACTTTAGAACACTCAGGAAAGAAAAAGAGAGAAAAAAAAGCAGACTACTTGAACATTCTGATTCTCAAAATGAAAAAAATTACAAATACTCCATGTAATTCCTCTGATCTCTAAGATGCAGACATGAGTGCTAAGTTTTGACATGAAACATGTGTCATGTATGCCAAATATCTCAAATAAGACACAGGGCACACTTATGCATCTATTTGTACATTCCATGTTAAACCAATGGAACTATGTCCAAGATTGCTGGAGACGTGGCTGTTGGTTAATGGAAAAGTTTCACTTCTTGTGCTTTAAAGTCTAGCATGTTCGGAAGCTTGTTGTTGTTGGAGAGTTCCCATAACAGCCAAGTTCTGTTGAAAACTCCAAAAGCAGTCTTGAGTTGCTTCACACATTTGATGCATGTATTCAGTGTGAATACATGTATACATTGCTGACTTAAAGCATTAAAACTGTCCCCTGAATCATACTACATTACAATAATATTCTGCCATCTACGATGCATGCAGTAATCATGTCCTCTAAAAGGTTTAGATTTCTTCCATTTTCAGAATGAAATTTTATTTCCAGCTCCTCTCTTCAACTTTAGGGGACAGGGCGCTCCCCACTGATTGTTATCAGTCTCTCATCTGAGTTGCTGCTCTGACATTGATGTTCTGGCATGCCATGATACCTACGAAAATCCTGTTTTCATTCGTCATCTTTTAGGGTGATCATGTATGCCATACTTGATGTCAGTGATTCAATATCAAGCAGGGTGGATGTGGATTGAATTTTGTGAAGCATGTTGTCCAGTCTCAATAAATGATAGAATAAACACTGATGACACTATTATGGCTGTGGTGCAGTTCAAAAAATTGCCACCCTTCTAATTTCCATACTGGTGCCTAGCCAATCATGTGTCTGCATCCACCTGGCGGCACTACCTTAAAGGAGTATGAATGAGAATCCATCTTACTGGATTATACATCAGAGGGTTACCATAATCTACCACATCCATGCAGTACCCAAGAAGAGAAAAACGTAAAAGGAGAAACTGAGGTTGTTTACTGACAAGTTTTGGTATCGAGAATGTGTTTTTTTTTTTTGTTGAAAGGCTAATTGCTGGCAGGCTTTAGGTGTCAGACGAATTTTCAATGTTGAAAGTTATGCTTGACACTACCTTTCTTTCCGACACCATAAGTGTATGTCCTTTTGCTAGAGGTGTCTTTGGGAGTGAATACACTTTAATACATGCAGATAACCTCTTCTGTTGTTGACTCTCCAGTATGTCATATATGTATGGGTGTGAGGCGTGTCACTGAGTCATTGTTTACATTTTCTATTCATTACTTTAATTTGTTAGACTGTCGACCAAAATTGCAGGGCAGAATATAAGGAAGCTGGTGAAGGATGGGTTCATTATCCGGAAGCCAACCAAGATCCACTCTCGGTCCCGTGCACGACGGGCACTAGAGGCCAAGAGGAAGGGGCGACATTCTGGATATGGTACATATGTTATTTCAAGGTGCTGTTATCTTTGAAACTAAATGGCATTTTTGTTCTGATACCCCTTTCTAAAATGACATAGGTAAACGCAAGGGTACCCGGGAGGCAAGATTGCCCACCAAGGTTCTGTGGATGAGAAGGATGCGTGTGCTGAGGCGTCTGCTTCGAAAATACAGGGAGTCAAAGAAGATTGATAAGCACATGTATCATGATATGTACATGAAAGTGAAGGGTAATGTGTTCAAAAACAAGAGAGTCCTGATGGAGAGCATTCACAAATCCAAAGCTGAGAAGGTTAGAGAGAAGACTCTGTCTGATCAGTTTGAAGCTAAGCGGGCCAAGAGTAAGGCTAGCAGGGAAAGGAAGATTGCCCGGAGGGAGGAGCGCTTTGCTGCGGTGAGACAACCTCTTCACATACATCATTTGCTGCATTCTGAGAATGGTTCTTTTCTTGATGGATCATGTTCCTTGCATAATTGTGATTCAAGCTGAACCCTTGGGGAATTGTATCATTTGGGCACAACAGCTTCTTAGACAATTTTTCTGGAGGGAGAATTCACGAATCCTTTATCCCTGTTGTTGGAGAAAATGAACCTCCTGGATGCACTTCTTGATTCTAATTTCCATATGCTAATTCTCTTTCCTTAGAATCTCAGGTCTCAACAGACACTTGGCTGTTTAAACCTTGGGAACCTTGCCAATTGCATGCATCAGTTCCACCTCACCTTTTTCTTGACAAACTTGAAAAGGGATTGGTTAAAACCGAGACTTCTGAACTCTTTTTTTCTTTGGAAACACTTGGAAATCATTTCTTATGTGTACAGAGGAGTCATATGCTATAGTCAATGCTTCTCTATTTGAACTGCTGTTGACAGTTGTGTGAAGCAAATCAATGCATTTGAACCCAACCAATCCATATCGGATTTTCCCTTTTTTTGTTGCGATTGAAAGCTAAAAATACTCTGTTTTACATGGACCTGCGTGAGTCTGACTCAAATCGTTTTTATCTGCAAACAGGGTCCAGCTGAACGTCCACCAGCACCTGCGGCGCAGTCATCTCAACCAACGGAGTAATGATCCTCCTGCCTTACTGTTTTGTGCTTTTGTCTCGAGTACTTAATGCTGATTAAACCCATTCTTTTTTTTCCAGGCCAGCTAAAAAATCCAAGAAGTAAAGATACCGAGTGAGAGTTGTATACGTTGTCAGTGCCAGGAAGTGTCTAGGTGTTTTTGCTTGGGTCAGGGAATGTTTGTAGCAGTGTTGGTTTGTTAGGACTGTTCTGATACCTTTACTTGTTCGTGTACGCAAGTAACATTATTGGCTTTCAGTATGTTTGTATGTTATAATGGAAGTTTGGCTTAGAGATGCGTCTATTTGTATGTTTGATCTGTGTGGCTATATGATGTTGTTGAGGAATAAAACTGCACTTTCCTGGCTCGTGTGTCTGCCTTCGTATCTACTGAAGAATGCTAGAACCGATAGCGTTTGATTGCATCTGATACATATATGACACATACATAAAGACATGATCTTTGTCTACTTGGAATGGTTTATTTGTATTCGATACAGATACATGAGGGCCAACTCGGGCGGTCATAACTATCAGTAGTTAAATTTCTATGCATGACAGGTGAATAACAATAAGCTGGATTTTTACGCCCATATTGTTTGTCGTCAACATGAATCTTGCATGGCAACTGGCGAGAATGTGAAGTGTAAACTAGTAAACAGCCGATCCCTTCCTTTCCTGTCATCCCCTAAAACCATATGACCTCTCCATATTCGACAGGAAAAACTTAAATGAGACACATATTCTAGTCATATGTCAGAGAGTACCCTCCATCTGGCATTTTACCCTTGTTGATGGAACACCTGTTACATCATTGTTTATCCTTTCTTTCATTTATCAAGAGCGTATAAAAGAAAATTAACTCAAAGAGAATGGATAATCACACTTGGTGGATAGATGTTAAAAATCACAGTGACTAATAAACTTCAATGTTTGGGTGGACATTGGTAGCACTTTTCAAAGAATCCAAAGGATTGGATTTGTCTGATGAAGATTGTCCCACTTGCCCATCCTCCGAACCCGAAACCGAAGATGAAGACCCATGCTGCGACAAATGCACTGATCCGGAACTTCAACCCACCCATTGGGTCATCCTTTATCTGCCATGGACATAAACAAAGATGTTATAAAATATCAAACATGTAAAAGGATCGATGAGAATCCATTCACCTCAAGAACAAAACCCAAATCCAGATCTCTGGCAAAGAAGATGACAGCGGCATGCATGCAAAGGACATGACATGAGAGAGACAAAAGTAACTAGTTTTGCGGAGTCCTGACCTATGTCTTTCTGATATACCATGGCATTTTCAACAGAGAAAAGAAGTTCTAAGATAAGTATAGCATATTTGCAGAAGAAGGAAATTGTTTTGAGTCATGCACACACCAGTGAAGGGAAAGAAGATGGAAGCAACTCAAAATTCTCATGAGCAACAATCTAACTGTGCTTCAAACAACTAGAGTAACAAGAAATGTCTTTCACAACCACAGGATTCTGTTGTGTATTAAAAACAAAAAGAGGTGAGTAAACTGATCAGGTGTCCACAAATTCCCAAAGAAACAAAGGGATGTTCACTTGACATACCGACTGCAGCTCATTGTTCTTGAAAGCGCTCATGAATGCCACGCTGGGTATGATGTAGACAGAGAATGAAATCAGGAAGGCTCCCATGACTGAGTTTATAGGCCCAAAGAAAGGGATGGCCATCGCGAGGAACCATATAACAAGCACCACTGGAACCCTAGCAATTGCCTTGAGTGCAAACACGCCACTGTAGTGAACCCCGACAAGTTTCTCCCAAGCCAGGAACAGTGGATTCACATTCAGCAAGAAGGCTACATACTGCAAAATTAAATGATCCAAAAAGGAGAAAAAAAAGAAAATGCTTTAAGTTCCTTTGTTTTCATGCCATGTGTCAAAGAACAGTGGTGGAAGGTTACCTGGTGCAGGATCATGGCGATAATGCAGACATTCTTTGCTTTCGAAGGTGGAAGAACTCCGAATGCATTCGAACGGTGCAGGAGGGTGTCTCCATACGCCCAGTAAACAGCAACAGAGTCCGGAATGGTTAACAGGTAAGTGTACAACACTGCCGCAATGTATGCATATTTGTACTTCTGGGGTTTCCACATAGCCTCCATCAGTTCACTATAAATTATAAACCGAAGATCATTGTGAAGCCATTTGTGTTGAAGTTCTATAGAAATTGGCGAAGCAATTAAGGGGCAAACGATGGCAGGAGTAACCCATGGATTTGAGTTTCTACCCATCACAGGAACATGTTAACCCCAAAATCTAGGAATTGCTGTAGTAGTAGTATAGCTATGCAATTTAATCTTAAGCAAAAGTCTGAAGGAAGGAGTATGATCAAGTATTTAGCCTTCACTTCATACTAACATGCAAAGTCCATGGCTTCCAAATGAGAAAAGAATGTTTGTGGCTCCCGTGAAGAAATCCGCCAACTTCTTGGGTCCTTGATGTGTGACATTTGGAATCTGCAATCCACACACCAACCAATGTTTAGAAAACCGTTTCCTCTTCCAATAGAAAAGCAAGAAAATTTTCCTGGTGAATACATAAGACTGCAAGACCTTGAAATGGGAATTAGCCTCACACGGCACATAAAAACGGATGTAAAGAATGACAGTAAGAGGACCTGGCCCTGCTGAACGGCAGCTATTGTCATGTATGCTGAAGTGATGGTGGTTGTAGCAATGCCTAGAATTGACACAAGGCGGAAGTTGTGAATTGATGGCAAGAGAACAGTTGGGACAGCAAGGGCTCCAAATAGATACAGCCACTCTCTCTTGTTCCAGTTTGAATTCATGTAATAGATATGACTGCATCACAAACATAAATGTACATAACCAGCTCGTTCACAGTTCATTTGATGAACATGCATGACCACTTCAAAGAAGTAGATGACTAATCTAACGATTACAACATTTAATGTGAAATTGGAAGCTAAATAAAGAACACAAAAAGGTGTAAGGATTGCTTTTACCTGGAACAAGCTATCAGTTGCAACACACATGCAAATGTAAGGGCAATCATGTTGAATGTAAGAACTATTCGCCCGAGTTTCTTTCCAGCAACAATACCGATGACCTCGTGATACTGGATGGGGGAAAGATTAGGGAAAAGACACCAGTAAGATCAAATAATACCATGTTACAAATTGTTGAAAAGGCACTAGCTGGATTTGATCAGAGTTGCAGCATACAGAACCCATCGAGTTGGGCTATGATCCATCTTCTCAATAGTATTACTTAATTTTTTTTTCCTGAAAGTGGACTGATGTAAAACACTGAAATCTCCGAATTTCTTTTGTTTGGATTTATGTGAACACTGACCAAACTCTGCTTGTTTCTTTTTGGGTTTGATTGATGTAGAACACCGCAACCTATGAATTTCCAATGAAGTCCGCTTTTATGTAACACCAGATTTCTTTTGATGGGATTGACATAAAGGTGATAAAACACAAAAATCCAAAATCACGACCAACCATTTCCCAAAGCCATTCTTGGTGGTTTTTTTTTCGTCCAAACACCCGTAAACTAAAACCAGAGGACTTTCGTGTCCATTGGTTTTGAGCCGGTAATCTCAGAATCCCAGAATACCACTATTTTACGGCAATCCGAAGAAGCCAATGATGCATTGAGGCTCAGAAATTTCGTCAGAGATATAGTGCAGCGATTATCTGCTTCTAACTGTAGTTTTTGAATTCCCTGTTCATGTAGCTAGCCTCGTCACCATCAAAAGCTGAACTGGAACACTATGGTTCAAATAATTTTACATGTATGGCTCAAATAATTTTTGGAGTACTTGTAGCAGTACACCATGAGACAAATATGGGGATGGAAGAAGAGTTGAACCAACCTGGAGGACATGGCGCTTGTGGAGGTTCCCCAGCTCCCTGGTCCTGCGCGAGGCCTCCGCGTGGAAGAGGCTGAGGAGGTAGACCGTCCAGCACCCAAACGCCCCGTACAGGAACTGAGTGCCCACCCCGAAGAAGTAACCCATTTGGGAGAAGGTGTACGGCAGCGTGAGGATCAGAGACCCAACCTGGTTCATCACCCACCTCTCGTTAGCATCATCAGTCTTTCGTCTCCCAAGAGAGACCAGATCTGTCACAGGGATGATCAGTAAAGAGTTCCCCGTTTTGGGTCTCATCTTCCTAGCTCTAACGACGAAGGAAGAACCTCCCAAGGTAGAGATGGGAGAAGACCCACAAATGAAAACTTGAAACCAAGATAAGAGAAGGAAAAAAGATCTGAGTTTTGGATGGGAATGTGGCGACTTAGGACTCCAAAAACAAAGGCAAAACAATTTCCCTCCCCCAATCTAAGCAATTTGTCTGTTCTAATGGGTTTCTAGGTGCACCAAGGACCCTCCTTTTCCCATACATATACACATAGAAAAACCATTGAAAGAAGGCCATCCATTAGTCTTCTCAAGGAAGAAGAGATGAAGTAATGTTAAGACCAGGAGTAGGAGATACCTGAGCAGCGACAGCGTTGAGCCAAGCGTCATAAACGGAGCCACCATGCCAGACGGCCGCGTTCCACACATCCCTCACCGTCCGTCCCGCCTCCTCGCCCTGCTCCCCTGCGCCGTCTCCCGGCGCCTTCCCGGCGACCTCGTCGCTCTTCGCTTTCGTGCCCGCCGCCTGCCCGGCGACGGCGGCGCGGCCGGCTTCCATCACCGCGGATCCCGTCATCCCTGTCTTCACCGACGAGGAAGCACAGGAGCAGCGAAGGATGAGTCACCACTAGGTGGACGCACACATGGAGGAAAAGAAGCAGCAGCAGAAGACGAGGAGGAAAACGACATGACAGAGAACAGAGAGACCAAGTCAAAAGGGGAACGATGGGTGCGGTCAGACCTGTGAACTTCTAAAAAGCGACAGCGCCTTAGACGACGACGACCTCCACTGCGCCTTCGTTTTCTACCCAGAGACGCAGATTTCACTCCACCTCGCAGGTCCTGCAGACCCCACAAACTCCAGTTTTCAGATCAAAGATGGGAACTAGGAAGCAGCAGCAGCAATACCAGAGAAAAAGAGAGCAGGGGAGCAGGAAGAGGGGGAAGGGGGGGTGGGATTGGGTTGGGCGCGGGTGAGGACGCCTGGAGAGCGTGGTGAGGGGTGGATACAGATACCAGGATAGGTGGTGTGGCAGCTCGTGGTTACGGGGACTCTTCTTCACGGAGGACCTGGCGGCGGCGTTTTGTCGTGCTTGGTGGCGTCCCCCACGCAAGCTCGGTGGAGCTTGGAATCCGCGGACGTTGCGTTTTCCCGCTGGTCGCGTCGGCCCATTGGGCCGCAAGATCGTGTCGATTACCACTTGTATTTCTAATAAGTGCCACTACATCTTGCCCTAGATAGAATCAGGTAATCAATTTCATCGTCAAATTCTTTTAATTGGGGCTACTGCATACAAGTTGGGTTTTTTACACCTATACCTATCTTAAAAATGAATTTATATAAAGATTTATCTTATATTTTTATTTACATATATACACTCGTTGCATAAATTTAATATCATCTATGTCATTCTGGTAAGCTTATGTCACGATATCTATGGAATATTCTGTCACCTTCTTCGTCACTTTTAAAAAAAAATTAGTAGCCTTTTTTAACATAAAAGTGACGACAAGGGCATACGTGATATTTAATTCACAATAGGAGGCTATACATCCAAACGCAGGTCAAGGGCACGTATGTAAACATTCTAAAATTTAGATATCTCCGTAAATATGCCATTTGAAAGTTTTCATGTTTATCTATATTCTTGAATTTCAACTATTATCGTACTATTAGGGACGTAAATGGATCGGATTTGATTTGGGTAGACCAATACCATATCCTATCCGTAAAAATTTTATAAATACCGTACTAGAATAATACCCTATTATTTTTACGGATATAGATACAGGTATATCCATCACGGGTATAGATATATCCGCAGATATCTGTATCCGTCTATAAAATATGAGTCCATATCTACGTTCAAGAAAATGTGAGATTTATAAGAATTGGGAAAATAAAAATCCTGTCAATTCTTTCCTTTCCAAAGTAATTTTTATGTTTTATAAAAATATCCTTATAATTTTAGTAAGACGTCCAAACTCACAAACCCAACAAGATGGGCAACGAGTTGAGTTCATGTCAAAATCATAGTCCTAATATGTATAATGAGTTATTAAGAGCGGGTTCGGATCAGGTATGGGTTCGGGTGCACTAAATCCATATCCTATCCAAATATGAAACGTGTATTTTAAACATATTCGAACCCGAATCCATATCCGTTTATTCGGATATTATCCGACCCATCACGGGTCGAGTGATGCGGGTAATCGAGTTTACGGGTATTTTTGACATCCCTACATACTATGTACCATAAAAGAATTACTTAATTTTTTCTTCTGATTCAGTTAAAATTATTCGACTTTTTTCCTCCGATCTTTTCCCTCCGATTCAGTTTGAATTATCTATTTTTCCCTCCAGTTTAGTTACATGTCCTCCGGTTCATCTATACTATTCACTATAAAAGAATTATCTATTTTTTTCCTCCGATTCACTTAAAATTATCTGATTTTTTTCATTCAGTTTAGTTAGAATTGTCCATTTTTTTCTTCGATTCAATTATGTGTCCTCGAGTTCAGTTAAAATTGTCTGAATTTTTTTCCTCCGATTTAGTTAGAATTATTCGATTTCTTTCCTCCGATTCAGTTATATATATCTTATGGTTCAAATTCTATGACTCCCACTTTTTGTCTTCCCCATGGACTTTACAATAATACAATAAAAAATAGACTTTTTACGTTTATGATTTTCACGGGTGGAATTACACGTCAAGAGTATTGTATCTATTTAAGAGTCCAACTGGAGGTTACAATAATAGATAAAAATTTAAAATATAAAATACGAAGTCAGAAATCTGTCTTAGTCTTTATCTCCAACGGTTTCATCACCTTCGCGAGACATATAATTTGACTTGGGAAAAAAATTGCACGTCGATCACAAGAACGGCTAACACCCTCGTACTATATTACAAAAATTTTCAAGTCACTTTTCTCTTCCATATTGGTGAGCCATTTACATCTCATTATGTATTCGCATAGGAGATAGTCATATTTCTTAGTTGTGCACAATGATTTTCATAAGTTTGATTCATAAAATTTTGGTTGAATAATTCTTAATTCATTTTATCTTCCTAGACAATATGTCATTGGTCTTAAATATTAATTAGAATTAAATTGTATGTATTTCTAAAGACATTGATGCGAATGCTTTTATGTACTCCCAAGGGCAATGGTGGGAATATAAATTTTATCATCATAGAAATTATGAATTATTTGGTGTCATTAGATGTCGGAATATTAAATTATATTTAAAATAGATTAGTTATGCCTAATATTTTATAATTATATTTTTCAAATTTTTAAATCTGCCTAATTTAAGAGTTTGATTTTTTTGAGTTTGTCGACTTAAAAAATTAAACTCACGTTCCCTTCAACCGTCTTCACATGGTTTTATTTTTAAAAATTAATTTAAAATTTAAAATTTAAAAATTAATATAGTCAATATATTGACAAACTTTGGTCAATATATATTTTTATGACAAAATATAATTTTATTTTTTAAATTTTTATTGCGCACGTACCGCTTTCCTTTTTCTTTTTTTTTGAAATGAAACCCGGGATTGATATTAATATGAGAAAGAGTTTACATCATTAACAGTACAAAATGGGATAACCGGGAAGGTCCATTCTCTGCTGCTAGTTTTGGAGAGGAGGGCCTCTCTGGCAAGGGAGTGGGGCTAACAAGTTGACAGACCTGGAGATATACCTGACTAGGATGGAAGAGGATGACAGGGTATTTCTGTATCGCGTTCCTTCGACAAGTACTCCTAAATAATCCCAAATAGTTGTGGTTAGTCATTACCGTGATTTTCATTTGGTTAACACAGTTTAACTGCTATTTAAATTATCAAATCGTGGATCTATCCTTACGTTGGTTTGTGACCCGACGAAATCATATGATTTCTAACAATATCTTTGATCTTTCCCATTTCATAGTGCTGTTTTTTTTTTCTTTTTGTAGCATCGTTTAGGCTACTTCTCGAGGGCTGATGGCCTGGGGACCGGAAGTGTATAATTGCAGGCATTTTTAGATGTATTCAGGAGTAATGTTTGACAATTATCAAAAGCTAAGAGTGTGGATATGAATATGATTTTTTTTAATATGATAGACTACAGAGTATATTTATAAAAATCCCTAAGTTCTACTTTGAACTTCATAAAATCCACAAAACTTTGCAGCTTTGCTTGCCCCCTTCCTAACCACTTGAACCGTATAAGCTTCTGAATCCTAGTCAACTTGAACTAAGCTTTCACTAGGGGTGTAATAGGGTTAAGGGGGATGCACATTCATCAATTTTCCATCGATTTCACCGGTTGCAGCCGTGGTCGACTTTGATAAACCATCGGGGTACAGGTCGGTTAAGACTCTTACAAGAGTTCTTACGTGGATAAGTCACCCGAGCGTTATGGGTCGAATGGCGTATTCGCGCAAATATGCCATTCGACCTTATTCTACTCGATTGTCAAAGTGACCCTAGGGGTGTAAACTGGTCGCCATCGAGTGCAGAATCGACAGATTTCGATTCTAATAAGATTAGAGCATATTATTTTTCCGATTTTGTTTCATTTTTAATTTTAATTACCAGAAACAAAATCTATTTTTAATAGCTCTACTAGAAGTTTTATGTTTAAAAAATATATTTTATAAATTATTCAAACTTCCAACTCTCTTTAAAAAACTTTAAACATGTCAAAACATTGAGAGCTAACTTCAAACTAAAAAAACTACAATTTTTAAGAATATTTTTTAGTAAAAAGATAGTAGAATCATAAATCAAAAATAGAATATGAAAAGTGTACTTTCCAATTCAGATAACTTATTATAAAAGCCACCAAGCTACAAACCTTTCATGGTGATGCGTTGTGTTGCGTTCACGTTTGACAATGGGGAGGCTTTTAGTCCACAAAGATTTCTTGTTTGAAAAGGCTTGACCAGTACTCCATCACAAATGGTCATGGACTTGCCCATCTGTGTCCAATACGAATAAATGACAAGGCTACCTTCGGAGTAGGCAAACATCACTATACAATGACGTAAGGGCATGTAGATAAAGAGCAAGTTGTCTTAGCATCGAAATAAGACAAGGTACTTCAATAGTCCCCCCAAAACAAGAGAAGACACGCTGCTATTGGATACATATGATGGTAAGTACCATTCACATGGAACATCGAGCCAATATCATTCACGAAGAAGGGACAACTTGATTCCCCCCCCCCCCCTCGAGATGTTCATAAGAATTTCGTGATTTACGAGGTTGAATGTGATTGCTTGCCTAGTGTTTTTTGTGTAAATAAGTTGGATGTCCTTTCCTTCTTACTGCAAAGTATTATTATATATTGTTAATAAGGAGTACCTATCTCGTCGATCCATTAAGGCGGTCTGGTCAGTCCACCATGGAGGTCCAGCCCTTCGGGCCCACTACCCCGCGCATCAACCCAACACCCTTCTTGCTCTAGAGTATAGGCCTGACACATGCATCGTATCCGCGTGCGTCTCTCCCGTCAGCGACCACGACGCACGTCTCCGACATCACATTAATGACGGGAGGTGCACTAATCCGACAACTAGAGGAGAGGACGCCGTCCACGCCGCTCTTCCTGACAAAGTAATCTCACGTCACCTCCGATGAGTCTTGCCGCATTAATGGCCGGCGAGTCATGCCACATTAATCGCGGAGCTGCCCTCCGACAAAGAGATGACGAGCCAGCGCCCACGTCTCCCTGTTTCGTCAGGCACGCGAGCTAGATAGCTCACGTAGCCTCTAACTATGACGACCCAACAATCAACTTCACGACAACGACATAAGTAGAGCCTTGACCGAATGGCCAGGGAGGGTACACCATCTAACCCCCTTCAAGTCTTCACTCTCTCGCTCTGGTCTACTTCTCTCTCACTCTCCTCGAGTGCTCATCACCTTCCGTCTCAATTGTTTGACTTGATCGTCGGAGAGTTGTCTCTTGAAATAACTTCTAAGACTCCTTCTGATCGTTCGTTTGTGACTGTATGTCATTCTCCGACGAGCGTTCTTTCTCCTCCAAACCAAACAAATCTTTGAAGACATAGCTCATGATTTGGATGTCTATTTTTCGACCGTTATTACTAGTCAACTTGATCCAACTAAGATCTAACAACATTGACTCTTACCGTTAAACCATGGACTTGTCGGCTTGCCTTATTTGAATAAATCACGAGAATATGTGGATGTTGAGGGCACCAGTGCACAAAGAAATTACTATGGCGACTTCGATAACAGAATAAGGGGTGAATAGGATGAGTTATTCCGTCTATGTCCTTAATCGAGTTTGGTAGCAGGGTTAAGTTATCTGGGGTCGATTAAGATTAAGGTCCTTATTTTAGGAATAACTCATTCTACCATTTCACATGGAATGAGTTATTCACACAGTAAGAGTAAATTATCAAACTCAAAAAAAGTGAAAATTCAAAGAATAACTCACCTGGACCCACTTCGAATAATTTATCCTAACCTGTTATTAAAGTGACCTTATAAGAGTGCACCCGAAAATGACCTTAATAATCAAATGTACGCTAGACCTGTCAAGAGATCCGACTAACATTTAGATCCGCTTCGAGTTCGTAATTATATTGGTGCATTGTATCCGGTTTGATGATACGGATAACATCTGCATCATTTCCGGAGTAGATACGGACTACTGCACCTTTTGAATTTTTTATATTTAATAATATTTTTATAACATCTTTTTGTAATATTCCTTCAAAAATCCGAAGGTCTGAGAACTGAAATTAGAGCCGATTTATTTCGAGATTAGGATAATAAAATCAATGTGAAAGAGCAATGTGAGTTTCATCACTCTCACACACACAAAGTTGCTAGTCATGCCGGGTCGGTTAACGCACTCGACCTTCTGGAGTCAAGTGTGCTAACCTCACCCGATTAACAAGCAGGGCCCTAGAGTTTATTATGATACTCGTGATATCAACAAACATAATTGGATTCCCCCTGCCCCGCCAATTGAGATCGTACGACCCTCTATTAGTTACAAAACTAACGAGCTACAAATCTTTTAAGGGGCCTTTGTTAACTGAGCACGGTTAACGTGCTCAACCTCGGAGGGTCGAGCACGCTAACCATCTCTAGTTAGCGCAAATGAGTGTGAGAGAGAGGCGGAGCTCATCGGTCATTTCTCTCTAGTCAGTTGAGATATCCACCCGACAACTCCAATGTCAAACGGGCCCTTAGGTGTTGCGTTCACGTTTATGTGTAGAAAGACTACACTTCATCGGTTACGGTGATGGACTTGTCTGTTCCGGTGGTAAAGCCAAAATCATCACATATCATGTGAAGAGGGCAGAATTAGATGTGTTACAACATGCACTGCTTTCAATTATACTTATTGCTGGGTGATAAAATAAAAAGAACTTTTTTAAATATTTAATTTTCAATGCACATAATTGAACCTTTTTAAAAAAAAATTAGTGAAGTGCGAAAACCCAAATCTAACATCAAAATATCACGTGTATGATGTATCGTTGCACCGCCAATCACACTAATTAGATCATTCGTTTTCTATTCATCTATTATTTTTGAGAAACAAATGCCAAAAGTATATGATTTTTAATACAAAAAATGGTTTATTAATAATAGCGAAAGTTTAATGGCGTAGACTAAGGGTCTGTGAATGGGTTACATAGTTTTTATATGGATGGCGCCGTTCTTTTTTTTTTAAATACCTTCAGTCGTACTGGAGTCCTCCTATGTATATTATATTAAAATAACTTTTTTTCAGGGATTAATCTTCCAAATTGATGTCATTTCTTAAGCCTTCAGAAAGGAAACATATTCATTAAGACCCTGTTTGTTAACCGACGATGGCGGAGTTAGAAATATTTGAAAGGGGGTGTAAAATATAACTAATATAATAAAAATTATTTATTTTTGTTTAAGTAGAAGATATTTTACAAGTGAGTTGTCCACGACAGGTCTTCATATTCTAAAAGCGTTACATTATTATCTCATTGTCAATACTCTCGAATGCCTCCTTCTCAATATAGTCACAAAATTATCATTCATCTAGATCACCACAAAAATTACTTCGACTTCAAAATCATGTGCAGTGTTTTCAACGAGTGGGAATTGACTTTGTATTATATAATCGAGATAATGAATCACAAACAAGAACAACTGAGAAGGAGAACCAGATTAAGCTACTGAGACATGTAAAATCCCCGTGATTGAAAATACATGAAGCAAGAATTAAAAAGAAAGATAAAATCAAAGTCCTTAATTAAATATCTTCCCCAGGTAAAATCCCATGGTAAAGCCCTATGATTCAAGCAAAAGCTACCAAATAGATAACGAGAGAACTGAGCAAGGGGGAAAATTCACTGTATTGACAGAGAAGCTCCTCAGAGTGGAGTGGGGTGTGAGGGGGGGGGGGGACGTGAGATCGGAGAGACCTATTACAATCCTGCAAATCAACATTGTACATAGCCCGATAGTCTTTTTTTATTTATGCTCAACCGTCAAAAAATAGCCCCACATAGTTACAGACAAAGTTTGTCAGTCGACAACCGCAATACCTTTTTACGATTTTACTGTGCTATTTTTATCCTCTTTTACCTTTTTTAAGTATCTATTTTACGAAATAAAATCTCCATCGTTGATTTACTGTTAAACAACCAATCAATAAATGTGATTGATAAATACCCACCATCTATAGACATTTTAACTTAATCATAAAACTTAAATATCCACCCGCAATAGATATCTAATGGACCCAAAAAACTGAACAGAGGATGGAGGGCAAATATAAAGAGAGAGAGGGATTGACTCAAGTCAAGGGGGGGCAATTGCCCCCCCCCCCCCCCCCCCCCTTGCCCCCTTCGGGCTCCGCCACTGCTAACCTATTGGGGTTAGCTTACTCGACCCTGGAGGGTCGAGTAAACTAATCGACCCTAGTTAGCGTGAATGAGTGTGAGAGGGAGGCGGGGCTCATCAACATTTTCTCTCTCGTCGGTTGAAATATCTATCCGATAAACCCGCAAACAAACATGCCCTAAGATTTTCAGATGCGGAAAATTCATTTTAGTATAAAATTGTATTATGGAACCAATCATGTAGGTCCATAACTGAACATAATGCCTTCCCTTCCTCTACCAGCATGAAACTCTATCATGTAATCTTCTGATCTCCTATTAGTTCACTTACTCGTGATGTGATTTGTTTTCGATAGGTATTCTTTTTAGCGGAGAGTAAATAACCGAATTCGAACTTGAGATCACCCCAGATGAAAGAGTGTGATGAACTAACTACGGTAGACTGTTGATTTGATTCCCAATGATACGACCGTTGATCGTCATTCTTGAAAAGCTGGTCTTCTATGTATTTCATTCACATACAAGCCGATTCACCGGAGACAATAGCAAGGTATAGGGATATTATATACCATGTGAGAGTGATATATTATGCATTGTGGGGATGGCACATGATTCTCATACTGCATATGTCATCTCTACACCATATGTATCGTTCTTGGGCTATATATATTATTTCTATATAATTATCATTCATACACAATGTATATCACTCTTATATTGTATATATTTCTCTTCTATCATATATATCATTATATCAAAGTAGATCTCATATATATCTTTCTCCAATTACATTTTTTTTTGTGGAAGTAAGATCAACTTTCATTTCACCCGCATGAAACATGTATATATTAGAGGAACAAATAAAAACCACCGACAAAGAGAAAAACATGACAAAGCCAACATGGGCAAAGACTCAAGACCACAAAATTCAACCGTAAAAGACGAGCCATATTGGAGAAGACATTTATGTCTTTGTAGAGGGCGGACTTCATCCACGATCAGATTGCTGCAACATATCATTCGTCAACTCTGAGAAGGGAGAGAGTGTCTCGGAAAATATTTCATGTCACATATGGGAAGAAGCACCGGAGCACGAGATATCTCGATGACTAGTGACGAGCACCCAATCGACCACATCAACACCGACGACACTACCACTTTAGTAATCTCCAACAAGATATGGCTAGACCGTGATAAGCGACCGATCATCCGAGGAGAGGATTACTGAGATTATCCTAAGGAAGATGATCAGAGGAGAGGGTCAAAATAGATAAAGAATGCAGTTGAAATGGGAGGGCTTGAGAAGGCGGAGTTATTTGTGCCTTCCAAAAGAGGGGGAAATGAAAGGAAGAGGGGGCCGCAACCTAAGATGTCCTGCTAAGTCGCTGACAGGAGGAAGGACAATGGGAGAAGTAGCATGTGCACCAAAGGTACGTGGGGGGGGGGGGGAGTTTAGGGGGAGGCGAGAGGAGGCCATAGGTAGGAACGGAGTTCCGATGGGGTTGGAGGAGTGGGGGGGAGAGGATGGGGGGGTCGATTACGAGAGAGTGGGGAAGGAGGAGGAGGCGTGGGGAAAGCGGCAGTTGGGAGGGGAGGTGGTGGACGAAGAGCGCGACAGAGGGTGGGGGGAGGAGGTGGAAGAAGTGCGCGGCGGTGAGAGGGGGAGAGTGAGAAGATTGCGGCATTGACCGACAGGGGGGATAGGGTAGCCCGAGCGACACCGATCGATAAAATTAGGAGAAGGGGGGTCGGCGGAGGGGAAAGAAGGGGGGAAGAGAAGAGAAGGGTAAGATAAGAATATGAAGGAGAGGGGGGGGAGTTCCCGATGGGAGCTCCCCCCACCTGACATTCCACTGGCTACGGCGTCGATAAGAGTTCCGCCGGAGAAGATCAACGACGATATCACCGCCTGAGACGGTGAGGGTTCCGAGAGTACGTGGGAGCTACTCCCACCTGCCCCGACATAACGGAAGGCGGGGTTCTAAGAGGTGTCTACCACAACTGTTTGCTACCACATCTCGTACTGTTTTTTTTTTGGTAAGAAAAATATTGTAGCATGGTTGACCTAAGACCCAACCTAGCACTGGACCCTGAATGCATGACGTAATAGGACCACTTATCAGCGTATTATCTTTTTACATCTCATAATACTTAATAGTTATGCCATGTAAATATGAACAAATAGAAGCGAAGATGACAGTGGCCAGAACTACATTCTAGATAGTGCAGCATATATTTCTCGAAGACAAAATAACATAGGAAAAAGACAGTGAATATCGGGCCGAGAGCGTAAAACAGTAGCCATGGGGCCGACTTCCAGACATACAACGAAGTTTCCATCCTTCCACACGCCCCTGTGCATGTTGGAAACCTCTCATCTCCAAAACCATGGACGGGTTAGATCTGGGCCACATTCACGTCATCTCAGAGCATTCAGTACAAGTTGGGCAGCATCGCAGCTCCAAGAGACATTAATCAGTTGGACATGTGGGCCTATTCTTACGACTTCTATGTTAAGATAACCTACTTCGAATCGATCAGTATCTCCATGATACACATGAATCGAGTCTTGGAGAGTTTTGGGGGTTGGTTGTCAATTGATAGGGTCGGCTCCACGGAATCACACGCATAGTTTGAATTTGGATCGAGTTGCCTGGTCATTTTCGATCAGTAGATCTTTAGTCATGTTTAAAATTTTAGTTTGATTAGATTTGTGGATCGGACTTTCAGTTCGACCTACGAGATGACTTATTCCATTTTTTTCTCTTCAATTTTTTATTTTATTTAATTAAAAATTAAAAATATTTTAATTTCTTTAATTAAAAATATAGCTCTATTTTTAAATAAATTAATATCTAAAACTCTATATACTTTAATAAAATTATAAATGTTATATTCTTATATTTATTTTTTATTTTTTATTTAATTTATTAGGTTTAAACTCAATCGAGTCAGACCGAGTCAAAGTCGGACGTTTGAAAAAGTCAGGTCTGATCTAACTCGACCCGTATAATCTGGTCCCAGATTGAACTCGAACTTCAAAATTAATGACTCGGGTCTAGATTGAACCTTCCTAAGTTCTACCCGAGTCCAACCGGTTGATAACCCTAGAGAGAATACCGTGATGTTGCCGTACTCAGGGAGGCAAAGCATATGCGTTTTAAAATTCCTTTTGGTAATGAAATTAATTGATTAAAATTTTAAAACAAATCGCCGTTAAGGCACGTCAAAAAGACTTTTACTCGTGTTAGCGAATGTCTTCATTGAGCTAACACAGTTGACAAGAACGTTTTGATGATCAAGTTCATGATTCATTTTTGAAATATAATCTAATACTTTTTTATTTTGTATAGACATAATTTCTCTTTTTGTACCGTTGTCGCGTGCCCATGTAAGGCTATCTACATCATTTCAAAGTTATTCGTGTTAGAATAGTCTCACGTATAAATATAACGTGATTATAACAGTGAAGCTCTCTCCACTCACCGTCTTAAGTTTTTTGAATTGTATGATATAATTCAATAAATTTTAATAAAATTTCAGAATCCAAGGACATAATTTAGGCCGCCCCTTGCTTTTGTGATATTCTGAGTGATAGAGTCTAAAATCGGCCTACACGTGAGGAAGTGTGTTAAAATAATCTCGCATAAAAATATAAAGTACTTATAATGGTGGAGTCCTCTCCACTCAACATCTTAGGCCCACTTTGATATTCGAATATGTGGCGCTGGATGATGTATTCGTAGGTTCCGTGTCAGTTTGGCTCCAGTTTCGTTGGTTTCACCTCTATTCGACATTGATAAAATCTAGAATAAGGCACCCAAATTGACCGAAATGTGGAAAAACCTAAGTTTTCTCATTCGAGCCCCATCCGTCGAATACGTCACCCCCGCCAATTGGCCCTTCGACTTTAATCCCATTCGATTTTCAAAGTGGCCTTTAAGATTTTGAGTTAGATGATCTAATTCAATAAACTTTAATACTTCAGACCGAATACAAAGTCAAGACGAGAAATTACACAATTTGAAACATGAACCCACACTCAGAAGCCGTAGTGGAGCAATGAGAAAATTTAAATTAAGAGACTATGCAACGAAAACAAACAAAAAGTTAAGTCGGGGAGAAAAACTCTAATAATTACAAAGATGAAAGATCCCAAGAAAAAATACGTCGAAGTAAGGATCGAAGATGAAGACCTGGGCGACGGGGGCAACGATCATCATCTTCATGATCAGACTCCTTCGGCGAGTAATCGCCAACCCAAGCCTCGTGGGCTGCCATGAAGGCTTCACTATCCAGCGGATTGTGACTGGTTCCTAGCTCTCGTACCACACTTTTAATATTTATTTACTTGGGGAAGATCGTCCCACACCCGTGGAAACCTGCAATCACTAGAGAAAGGGCGTCAGAAGGAGCGTTGGGCGTTACCCTAGGGGACAACCCTCCGATGCTTAAGTCAGCATTTGGTGAGATAGAGAATGAGGAAGAACAGGTGAGGGAGAGAGGGACGAAGGTCGTTTTCGCAAGCCTAGAGGGGCGGACAGTCTTCCAGAAGGGTGCTCGCTGTATCCAGTGGACACTCGGAGAGTGCTCGCTGGGCGGTAAGGGTGCTCGGAAGACGGCCTGTGCTCTTGTTCGTGTAATCCACTCCCGAGGGGTGGACAGTCGAGGCCTCTCTTGCTGTGACAGTAAGTCGATTCTTCTGTCTCTCTCCGTCTGAGTCTCCGTCTTCCTCTCTGTGTCCGTCGAAGGCCTATTTATAGGGGTTAACCTGGTGGCGAGGGCCTGTCCCTTAGCATGGAAGGGCGCAAGTCGTGGAGTAACGCCTACCCACAATCGTGGGAAGTTTCCCCTTGAGGGTCCGTTCCTCCGGAGTCAGGCGGTTCTCTGGTAAGTCTTACGGCGCCTGTGAGACGTGCACGCCCTTAGTGGGGTTGAGACCGACGTCGTGGGAGGTAACGTTCGGTCGCCGGAGGGTCATCCGGCGACCGTTGCACCTGAGCTGATGCCCTTCGTGCACTGGCGAATTCGAGGACTATCCGTCCTGAGCTGTCCGTTGTGGGCTGTGCCTATCAGGGGCCCGTTGCGTGCGTTATAGAGATCTGGCCGAAGTAAACGGGAGAGCATTGACATTGAGTGTAGCAATGGGAATGCCGACTGGACCCCTTAGCATTTGAGTGCACGAGTTTCGCAAAAAAATCGTCGAAGTCGAATCCATAAATGGGGCAGAAGTAGCAGCTCGGGGAGAACTATTGTTGGCTGGGAGCCTTACCATTTGATTCTCTTGAGGGATAAATTAGAGTTTTTTCATATTCTGTTTAGATCACTCTATAAGGCAATTTGCACTTAAACTTCCATTTCAGGCTTCCCATGTATTAAGTGATTTTTGGGTATCCCAAACTTAAAACTAGAGAATTAACCGAAAATGATCCAAAATAAAAGAATACATTATGCACATCTAATTTAATATAGAAAATAGATCACCTAGAAGGAAGATAATATTATACCCTTTTAATCTTACCTACACGCTCTCCCCCATCCTCCTCCTCCTCTCTCTCTCTCTCTCTCTCTCGAACGGGCAAATGGTTGAAGATGGAAGAGAGAGCTAATAGAGGGAAAAAGAAAGAAAAGATATGGCCAAAAAGAAAGAAAAGATAGCCTTGAGACTCTCGAAGATTAAATTTTAGTACTTCTAATACATGTTCAAACCTCTATGATATTTGTGATGACAATACACTACTAATATTTTAGTATCAAATTTGATCGAACATAGTTAAAAACTCAGTATCAGTAGCAATATCAAAACTGACATTGAGAAGGTACTTGATACTTCAACCAAACACCCCCTCATCTGCAAATTATTATCCAATGTTTGATAAAATTATATGGCCTTTAATACTTGACGCCAAATAGATTTCAAGTTTCTCATGTCAGTTTTCATCGCTAAACACAGAGGTCTCTTCCTCGTCAAAGGTCACGGTGGTGATTCACACAGGATACAGAGTTCAAGTACAAAATGCAAAGAATAACACGGCAATTACCAATTATTCTATTCTTAAAAGGTGGAACACCAGTTTTTCCCTGTCTCTACCCATCATACCTACCTATTTCCATGGAAACATATCTGATTATTCAGATTACATGAAGACTAAACGAAATGCTCTCCATTCTGCTAGACCCCATACTGTTTAATATGATATAAGAAATAAGTTGTGATCTAGATCAAACATCTGATATTTAGCCGCACATCTCATATTTGTCATTATGCATATGATAAAACCTACGTTGACGTCCACTTGAAGAGATGTGTTGAAGATAAGTTTGTGTATAAGTAGAGACGAGTAAAATAAGAAGAAGATCACCCCTTTTTGCCAGAAAAATCGAGTTAGATTCACTAATAACTTCAGTAATTGCTACGCTGTAAGAAACAAAAGTTTAGATGAAGACGACTTTGGAAACGATTTCATGAGCAAATCGAGTTACAGGAGCCCCTGTGATCGACATGTAACTCCTCAAAGTTAGATTTTTTTTTGCCGAGGGAGATCAAAAACAAACATCGAGTTCTTCGCCTTCCTAAACATGTGGACTCGATTCAAGGAACCTGCTGCCGTAATGGTGGAGCAAGATCGCCACCAGAGTCGTCAAGAAGACCGTCGACACCAGAATCAACACCTGGGCATTCCTCGAGAAGCCCTTCTCAGTCATCTCCACCGCCAGCCTGTCCATTACGCCCTTCTCTCTCATCTCCACCATCATCCTGTTCTGCTCCTTCCATGGCGCCTTCGCTTCTTCGACTCCCCGCTTCTGTCCAGTTCCACGGAAAGCCTCCTCCTTCATTGCCGTAACCACAGTTTTCGTCGTCTGAATTACTTCCAGCGATGGCAAGGAGGGTTCCATCGCCTTCCCCGTGCGGACCACCACGGGGGGCTCTGCTTCCGCCATGGAAGGATCTCCTGCCTTGCCCGAGCTCTCTTCTGCGCCATCTGCAACGGGCGATCCTTCTACTTCTTTTTCTTCTTCTTCTTCCTCCTCCTCCTCTCCTTCCCTCGCAGAGCCGTCCGCGGGGGCGGTCTGTTCCAGAGGGGTCTCCCCCACGACTTGGATGATCTTGGATTCGTGCACGACCACGACCTTGTTGACGATTGCAGGAAGCAAAGCCACCTCTCCTTCTCCATGTCCGTCTCTGATCAGCGAGGTTTCCTTTATAATCTTCCCCTGCGCACGAACAAAATCGGATGTTTGGACAGTCGCACCCTCATCCACCGTCGCGGAGTCGTCATCCGCGCCGGATTCTTCTGATACTGAAGATGGGTTCTCATTGGTTTGCGTCTGTTCATACGTCAAGCTGGAATCTTCTTCCTCCTGGAGAAAATTTGGCGGCAAGAACAAGATCAGCGCTGTCCTCCCACAAACTCAAGACCCGCAAACGAAGCATAAGCAGGAGTTTACCAGAGGCGGTGGCGACGCCTGAGGTGGAGGAGGCAGAAGAAAAGGGAGCCCTTCTCTGTCCTCCCCCTCCTCTGCTCGCACTTCACTGCCCGAGTTCGTCCTACTTCCATTCTGTTCTTGTTCTGTTTCCTGCAGGGACCCCTTCGTCCCCGCCGCCTTCTTCTTTGTGGCGGCTCGGAGGAGGAAAGTGACCCCCAGCGCCGCGGTGGCCGCCAGAGCCCCGCCGAGAAGCAGGAGCCCGCCGCCGCCGCCACCCGCCCAGACTACAAACCTGTTCTTCCTCTTCCCCGCCGTCTGCTCCCCTGCGGCTGCCATGGCTGGGGGCAGCGAAGCGCAGCGAAACGAAACGAAGCGCTTCCTCTCCGACTGGCCTTCTGTTTCGTGGCCTTTTAGCGGCGGGGACCTTGGGGGTTGGGCTTTTCTTCTTTGCTTTTTTTGGTTCGCTGCCGTGGCTGCTTTTTTTTGGAATCACGTGTAGGGAGATCTGCCTCCGCTTCTACGCCGACCGGGTCTCGTGGGGACCGCTTCTTTCTCTGGGGCCTTCTCGGTGAAGCGGGGCGGGCCAACGTCTGGAGTCCGAGCTGCGTCCGCGTCGGCGACTGCCTGATATGAGCGCGCGTGTCCGAAGGGAGCAAGCAGGTCTGAGTAGACTGAGATTCATGCCGAAGTGGGTTCTCTGATCTTTCCAGACGTCTGAACTGGCTCCGAGTCATCAAATAAACGTGCCCTTTTATCTTACACCTGGCGTCCAGGTCCCACGGGGTCTCTCGCTCCATTTATGGCGGCACGTGGTGTAATTTTCAGTTAAAGTACTTTCAAATTTTATATATTTTAATCTTTATTATCTTAAGAGAAGTATGTAATGTTTAACGTTATTTGTCTCATATCTTGATTTTCGACTACAAACTGTAAATGATATTTTTTTTAAATTTGACTAAAAATATGATCTTTAACTTTTCTTTTTTTTATACTAAGAATCTAACACATTTAGTAAATTTTAAATTCATGTCTCTCGAGAATTATATGAGTTATATAAATACTCGTGACAGTCAAACTCAAAAATTCCTTATCATGAGATAAAATATTTTACCATTTGACTCACTCGAGATCTTGGTGATCATTAATAATTCTTTATCTTGTGTAGATATAAAAAATGACCAAGAATTACTTCAACTCGGTACTTTTTATGCCGAAAGCGGAATTTAGAAATGACCTCTACCTAAGCGTACCACCAAACAGTCAAACATCTCTTTAGCAACTTGACATGACGAGGAAAAGGAAATGTAGGGTTGGATCATGTTAAGGTTAAAGTTTGATCAAGGTTATTCCATTCAAACTCCATCTAGGCACACACCTTCAAGTCAAAGTTGTTTGACCCATATTATGAGTAAAATCAAAAGAAAGGTTAAAAAAGAGTGAGTGTATCCTCGCAACGAAATTATTTATTTTTTAAACAAGTCGTTTGGCACATCATACGACCAAATCATATAAGATAGTTTAATTACACAAGCAAGAAAACCCACAAATGCATGCCATAACACATTAAGGTCGACCCACCAGACCCTTGTATTGGGCAGTTGGGGTGAGCCAGAGAGGGGCCGTGGCATTTTATTTTTGTTGATCATTCTCCATTTTTAAAAACTTTTTAATTGAGAAGCAATTTTTGGTGTCCAATAATTTAGCCAATATTCAGGATGGCAAATTTCAGATGCAAAACCACATATTTTTGAATGGAGCAGCCTTTTGAAATACAATTAAATTCAAAGAATCAAGTCTCTCAGGGGAAGCATTGAAAGTGTGTCATCGTCATTCCAATAAATATATACCCTTCATATTTAGCCATTTTCATGCCAAGGCCTAGATCGGCCTTTCTAGTGATGTTTGCCCTCCAGTGTATTTGAATAATTATGATAAGAATAACAATAATAAGACCTAAAATGTTGCCTTCAAACCTCTATAGGGTGTCGATCGGATTGGGCTTGTAGCGGGCGGTTCAGAGCTTGGGCCTCCTCCGTACCTTAGTCCAAATCCTTCGGCTTCGATCATTCGTTAGGTCACAGGCCCATGTCGTCAACGCCAGCGCGTGAGGCCCAGATCCACCCGTTTAAGTATTATTTTTCATTTTAACGAAAACCTAGTCACACGCTTCGGGGGTTCCGAACATTGCCAGCCCCAACCCTAACGAAAGCCTCTCACATTTGCACCAGGAAACTCACCATCCAACCCCCACAGCATTCCTTATACGTTACTACATGGTAATCTCATCCTCCTCCTCATTCTCGGCAGGGATCGAAGGACAGGGTATATTGATACAACTTGGGCATGTCGATCGCTGTATCCGCAGGGAGCTGTCTGAATGAAAGTCCGGTTTGCGAGCAAGGGGCCTTCCCCCATCGGCGTCATGTTGCAATGGATCGAACCACCCACGCCCACATGCCCATCCCATCCCATGGCTAGCTCTCCATGGCTGCGGCTCCTCCTCCTTTGGGAAGGTCCGATATGTTGCCATCGGCACCATGCAAAAATCCCATCGTCTAGTTGCAGTTCTCTCGACACAAATATAATCTAGTACAGTATAGCACGGCAAGAGGCATGTATCTCTCCTCCGTGCGTGGTGGACCGGCTGGGGGGGGGGGTGTTGCCGGCCGACGATGCGACACGGCCACCCTGCTGAACATGTCGTAGACCGGTGTGGAGATTATATATATGACCGGGATCAGAAATGTTCTTTTCTTGCAGGCATGAATCCGTAGAATAGTTTTTTTGTCTTTTACATAAGAAGATGAGATTTGATCTTGAAGACTAATTTCTTTGTAAGAAAGACGTACATTAATTTGATGTCACCGAACTATATGTAACATGGGGTTAGTGAGATGCACATTCATAACCTGTAACGTCAAATGAACTTACACTATCTTTAGCCTTAAAACTCAAATAATATGACATATGGGGTTCGTTAATTTGGAGGAATAATCGGTTGAATCCACAAAATCACGGTGTTGAGATACACAGGCACAGGGTCATAAGCACATGAACCACAATTCATTTAACCAATACGGGACTATTGCTCAAGAAGGGACTATGCACAAATATTTCAACACTCTCCCTCACGGTCAAGATGGGCCGTGGACATTAATCGGGTGGAGGTGACAAGAGGAGTTGGGTCAAGACCATGCTCTGATACCATGTTGAATCTATAAAACCGCGGTGTTGAGATACACATGCACAGTGTAATAAGCACATGAACCACAACTCATTTAACCAATACGGGACTATTACCCAAGAGGGAACTATGCTCAAATATTCCAATATAATTTTACTGTACGTAAATCCTTTTTTTAATGCAAACTAGACTTACTATTGGTTTAGATGATGCGAGGGGTGTCAAGAACCAGCATATGGAGTCTCATCATAGATTGGTCCGGTTCGATTCGATTTGAAGTCAAAATTTGGTTCACTTCGATTTCATAATTTGTGAAATCGAATCAAATCAAATCAATTAAATTTATTATTTATATTTATTAATTTTTATTAATATTATATATTATAAATTTATTTAAAATATTTAAAAATTTAATTACATACACATGCAAAATATATAAATGAGGAATAAAAAATTCACCAAGCCTGACGTGGCTCGATAACTCTAGGCCAATGGCGGTATATCCCACCCAGTCGTGACCTTGTAAGCTCGACCCAACCAAGACCCACGAAGGATTCTCCAACTCACCAAAGCTTCTCCAAATCTTCGAGCAGAATCTTCGCGAGTGTGCATCTTAGACGCCGTAAAACTCGCCAATAGGTGAACGTTGGAAATTGCGTCACAGGTTTTGCCGTGGTAAGGGCTAGGTTGAACCCACATCGCCGAGTGCCCGCCTCAAGGTCTTCCCGCAAGGAACGAGCAAGAGTGCGACGGGAGATCCTCATGGTCAAGTAGAGCACCACTCTACGGACGACGCCATTATTAAATTAGACACATCCCGGCTCCTTATATAAAGGACCTAAATAGGGGAAGGGAAAAAAGGAGGCGGACATATGCAAATACGCATGCATCTCGGGAGATTTCTCCACATCCAGAAGAGGAGAGAGAGCTCCCTATGTGCTCACCTTCATCGGAGACTCTAGTAGGAAAGTGGAGAGAGAGAAGCCCATTCGCGATTCTTCTCTTCTTGTCTCACCGAGCACTCTCTGTACTCTCTGAGAACCCTCTAAACACTCATTGCACTATTTCGACTCCAAGCTATTCTTCTCCTTCCTCTACTTACTCCATCGATCTTCTAGTTTTCTCTTTTTGAACGGCTCTGACTTAAGGATCGGAGGGTTATCTGTTGGGATCACTCCCATAATTCTTCTGATGATTCTTTCTAGTGTTTGTAGTTTCCTTCAAAGTCGCCGGCTGTCATTCCCCGTCAAACAAATCTTAAAGGTGTAGTACGAGACAAAAGGGACACCTTTTAACCTCTACAATAAAATATGATTATTTTTTAATTTTATTTTTATTTTATACGAATACAAGTCAGTAAATATATATATATATTATAATAAGATATGAAAATTCCGTTTGAATCGAATCAAACTAAATTTATTCGGTTTGATTCGATACGATTTGATGGTGTAGTTCGATTCGGTTCTGTTTGAAAAAAATTGTCTCTAAACTAAGCCAAACTATGAACACTCCTAATTGTGTATGCTTCTTACTTGGCGTCGAAGACGACAAAGTACGAAGCTTGAGAAAGAGTGAGGAGGTTCGGAGATATAGAGCATAAGAAAGAGTAGCCCAGATACCCAAAGGTGAGCTGAGCTTTAAGATTGTCATTTGTTCGCTCGAGGGCTTCCGGATGGTGCTGGCGACACGAGTGCCGCTGTTGTCCACAGAGGACCGATCTTTAGGTGTTGGCCGAGCTCCACCCAGTTTGAATTCTTCGGTCGACGCCCTTCTCTTGGGCTTTGTAAAATTCTTAGGTGATGTCTCAAACGTTCCCTTGGAGTCGATCATCCCTGCCTTGTGTCCCGCTTTGTAAAATACTTTTGAGTAAGAAAATTAAGTGTGTCCATTTGTTTATAGAGAGAGTTTTTTGTGGATGTGAACAAGAAGTTATATATAGTTTAATCGTCTGATGGTTTGTGTACGTTAATCTAATAAATGGGATTTTGTTAATATTGTATTACAACCCTTACGTTAGTTAATTAATATAGAAATGGATACGTATATACAAATTTTAGACCCGCACTTTTTATGGAATATGAAAACAGCTAGTGCCATTTTCAAAATGACTACGATTGTCAAAATGTACAAGCCTGATATATAGATACCACTTTTTATCCGGCTCCCGTGGGCTGACGAATCCATGATATGCCTTTGTTGAGCCGGTGGATTTTGGGCTGCGGATTATGGGACGTCCTGCTTCGATCCCAACTTAATTGGACTGAAGTGGACCCGATACTGATGGGCTACGATGGGCTTGACGAGTTTTACTCTTCTTAAGGTGTGAGAATTGTCAACCCAAGATCGAAAGTCCCGAGAATATCATGGATTCGTCAGCCCACAAGAGATATCGATGCAGGCGTCCCAAATGTCGGGCGACTCTCCAGCAACCGAATGTTACTCTCGTCATTGTAGACCTCTTTCCTGACAGGGACAAGGTCACACCCACTACGTCAGGATCTTCACCTCGAGACTGCAATTTCTTATTAAGCAGGAGCACAATGAAAAATATTACTCACGATCGAGGAGGCGTTATCCCACGACTTACGTCCTTCCTCGTTGAAAAACAGATCACCATCGTTAGGACGACCTATATAAATAGACCTCCAGTCAGACGACAGGGGGAAAAGGGGAAGACAGACACACAGACGGAGACACCCAGACACATGGATATACCCAGACACGCGCAGAGAAAAAGAAGAGAGATAGGAAGACGGAAGTCTCTGAGCACTCGCCAAATGCGGCGAACACCTTTAGGAACCCGACTCCCACTCTCATGCTTGTTTACTCTACTCTCACTCTTTCTCGCTCTCTCTGTCTCTTGCTATTCTTCACCTCGGCGTGATCCTAACTTAAGTATCAGAAGGTTGTCTCATGGAGTAACGTCCATGGCTCTTTATGACGTCATCTTTTTAGTACTTGCAGGCTTCCACGTGTGGCTAAACACCCTTCCCTAACTAAACAAATCTTAGAAGTGTGATATGAGATCCGAGAGATCATTTTCCCACCTCTACGTATATATAATGTTTGTACTTTTAATTCGGGCATATTAATTTGATACCAAGAGACATATTGAGGTACTCTAATTATGGGTGTAGCATTGGGTATTTCTACTTGATTAGTCAAGTCTACATTCAAATGTTTCTCTGTGTGTGTGTGTGTGTTCTTTTTATTCTCTTATTAAGGAATACTCATTTTCTTTTGATTACTTCAAGTTTGAATTTAGCAGAGAAGCTTATAAATTTAAAAAAGTGTGCCTTCAATTGAGGTTAGCTTTTATAACTCCTCATGTTTACCAATAATTATCAATTATTATGATGTCAAAAACAATGTATTGAATATAAAGTTTTCCGATAGTTAGTTAATAAACAATAATTAGCAGATAGGTGGGACATTTTAATGAATTATACGGTAATAGATGCTCCGCCATCCTCACTCACTCGGTACCGTATTTTAACTTTTTAAGTACTTTTGAGAATGCTCCAGCTAGAATGCGCCACGTTGACAATGCCAAAGGCTGAGACGACAATATCAAACTAGGCAAGCTGATATGGAAGGGAAATCAAACTAGCTAGTCATGTAATGTATAGGGATTTTTGTACGAAAAGTATTGTTGAGGTAAATTTATAAAAAAAATATTTTTAAAAAAATATTAACAAATATATCATTGCGTTAATTTAAATGGTGAATAAATATTATTTAAATATAATTTTTATAAAATATTATCTTTACAAAATATTTTATTTTTGTGTGTTCCCGTCCAGTGTGCTCGCGGATTTAATTTGTTGGCATGCAGGCCATAGTGGGACATCATGTTCTCTACAAAAGTGTTCATGTCACATTTTTTTGAACCAATAAGAAGGTGTACGTGATGCACAATGATTCGACGCACAAAATATTATTATTTTTAAAAATATTTAGTTTATTTCCCTCTCCTCTTGCAATTGCAAGATACATCGAGACATAAAAAAAATTTAGTCGTTTGGAAACAAGGATGGACTTATCAAGAATTATGATCACTAAAATTAATCCAATACGTCGATATCCTTATGTGTTGCTAATGCAAACTTTAGTTCCGAGGTGGCCGGATAGATCCAGAGGTGAGATTTTGAGGGAGAGAGGAGAGGAAGGATGGAGGGAATTGACTGGAGACGAGACGGATTGGAGGAGGCTGTTGTTAGCATGTGGCCAACCAATAATTCCAATAATGGCACCGACAGTGCTGTTAGGGAACCACTCACCGGGTTTCCCGGATCTTGTCTTGGGTGCACTGTTGAAGTGGGACGGAGGGGAGGTGATGCGATGCACCCCTTTAATAGAGATGGCCTGCCATCGGGAATGAGATAACAGATCACGGATCTGAGAAGAAGAGTCATACCACCTCGCCGGAGTCCCCAACCCGTCCGGAAGGAAACCCACCTCGAAGGTAAATCCTACACTGGTATCAGAGCGTAGATCGATCCGACCACCGCGCCGCCGCCATCTGCTACTGTTGCTGTCCTCCTCGCTCACCAACGCCGCGGTTGCCGTTGCCGTAAGACGTTGCCGTCTGCGCCAGCAAGCCCCTCCAGCAGCTCGTGCCCGCGGCTTCCACCCTCCTACGGCTGCAGCTGTCGGCGTTGCCCCGCCGCCGCGATCCTCATCGGCCGCCATCACCGCGACCTTTGCCAATCACCGCCCAGTCGCCACCGCGAGCTGTCTCTTCAGCCCTCGCACTCCCGGCCGCCGCTACCGCCGCCGGCCTCCTTAAGCACCGCTGCCGCTGTTGTACGCCGGTGCCACCGGACTGCCCGCCGGTGCTACACCTCTCGCCTTCGCCGACGCCGCGTGCCGCTGCCGTTGCTCTGCCGTGGCTCCAGCCGCCGTTTCACTGCGCCCATCCCCACCCAGTGCTCGTGACCCCGCCCTGCTTGCGACGCCGCCGCCGTCGAGCTTTCCCAGATCTCGTCCGGCATCACCGCTGCCGCCCTCACACGCCGCAGCCGTCGTGTCAAGGGTCGACGGAGACCCTGCCGCTGCCCACTAAAGCCGCCCGGGAGCTCCATCACTGTCGTGAGTCGTGCCGCCCTCGCACGTCGTAGCGTGCCGCTGCCCTCTTCCACTGCGTTTCTGCCAAGAGGTAAGTGGTCTTTACTTTTAGGTTTATTGAAGGACAGTGGGACATGACTGTCAGCCACTTACTGTAATAGAAGCATTAAAAAAAGGGGGGGGGCATATTCCTGCTATCACACATTACATCTTCACGTGAAGCACATTTATCATTGCATTATAAAAAAAATAAAAACTACCTTTTGAAGGGACATCACGTGAATCATATAAATTCAAATAACAGCAATTTAACCTGTCCCGAGTCTTCACTGATCATTAGATGACAAATTGATAGATATATATATCATCTTTTACGTAAGATTAGAAATATCATTCCCTGTTACATAATATATTAACATCTCCTTCTTTCACATCAATGTGAGGATAAATCGAGTTATTTACGTACACATCATTTTACTTTGTATTATTTGCATATACATTATGTCCATGAATATTTGAACTTATTAACATATATATATATAGTTATTCATGTTATTAGGAATTGATACATAGTTAGATATATACATTAAATGATGTTTGTCATTTAGTGATTAGCTCAAAATATATATATATATCATCACACACATTTGGATATGTTATTTTTGCATGTTTAATTATTTAGTCGTAAGTTAATTGCTACTTCTTAGTTATTTTGCTCATATTAATTAAACAAGACTGAACAAAATTACAAAACCCCTCACAAATAAATGATAGAATTAATCAATTTAAATCTTAGTTTAATTTTTATCATCATGTTTAGGCTTATTAAATTAAGTTGTCATATTTTCAGATTTATTATAATCATAATGGCCAGTAAGCTCATTGCTTCGGAGTTGACAAAATTAGACAAACTTAATGAAACCAATTATGACATGTGGCACCGGAAAATCTGATATGCCCTTATCCATGACAACATAGAACATGTCATTGACACCAATGCTCCGGAAGTTATTGAAACATCCACGGAAGTGGAAAAGAAAAAACGGGAGCAATGGTTAATAGATGACAAAAAGGCTAAGAGCTTAATGCTCATGTTCATGGAGGATAATTTAATAAAGTTTTTCGAAACCTATAAAACCTCCAATGAAATGTGGAAAGCTATCAAAGAGAAGTATGACACCAAAACAGAGGTGAATACTCAACTCTTATTGTATCGTTACAACACATGTAAGATGCAGGAAGGTGATAGCGTTGTCGACCATGTGAATAAAATGATTGTCATGGCTAAGGAGCTATCGACCGCTGGAACCGAAATTCCAGAGAAGATGTAGGTGGCGACTATATTGAATAGTTTGTCAGCATCATTAGACATGGCTGCCACAACCTTAAGAATGAGTGGTTCTATTGTAAGTGTCACAGATTTTCCAACTCGGTTAGCGATTGAGCATGATATTATGGCCAGGAGAAAAGAACTAGAAGCGCACTTGCAGGAGGCCAACGCTATACACCGAAAGCCCACCGGCCAGAATCGTCCACTCGGAACGCAAAGGCCCAAGTTTAAGGGCAACAAATTCCAAGGCAAAGGAAAGAAGGTTCCTCGTTGTGTTTGCGACTCATGTGGGAAGTTTGGCCATTTTATGGCAAATTGTCCCCAAAAGTAAGGCAATGAGGGTGGAAGCAAACACCCAGAAAATAGAAGAGCTGGAAAGAGAGAATTTATCGGCGTCACGGAATGCAATGCCGCGATTACCGACTCAAATGAATGGTGGGTCGATTCTGGAGCCACTCGTCATATTGCAAAGACGAAAAAGGGGCTGGTGATGCTAAACAAGCTAAAGGCGGGTGAAGAGAGGATTTACATGGGTAACAACACCTATCTGGATGTAGAAGGTGATGGTACATATAGGCTGGATCTTGGAGAAAACATCATGGTCCTCAAAGATGTGTTCTATGCACCTGGAATCCGGTGGAATCTGATCTCTGTACCGGCCTTGATGAAAAATGGCCTGGAAGTGCGGTTCTATAATAATTGAGTGTCAATAGGGAAGGATAAGAAAGTACTTGCTATGGGGAGGTTCGTCCCCGAACATGATTTATTTTGTATCCCTATAATTGACACTGAGAATAATAATATTGAAGATTCTGAGTATTCCTTGTGTTCTTTATCAGAATGTGATCTATGGCATTTTAGATTGGGACATCCCGGAAAATCTAAAATGGAACAAATGATAAAGATGGGTCTACTGTCGGGTTTGTCAAAGGTGGAATTAACACCTTGTGAACATTGCTTAGTGGGAAGGATGACTAAGAAACCCTTCGCAGTAGGTCATAGATCAAACGAATTGTTAGGGTTGGTCCACTCGGATATTTGTGGCCCCCTAAGTATAAAGACAAATAACAACAAGGAATATTTCATAACCTTCATAGATGATTATTCCAGATTTGCCTATGTCTATCTGATTTCTGCAAAATCAGAGGCATTTGATTACTTCCGAAAATATAGAATGGAAGTGGAAAGGCAACATGGAAGTAACATTAAGGTGTTAAGAACGGATATAGGTGGAGAATATAACTCAAAGGAATTTGAGTTATATTGTCAAGAACACGGAATTAAAAGATACGTGAAAATGTCTTATACGCCGCAACAGAATGGTGTGGCAGAAAGAAAGAACAGAACTTTAATGAATGCTGTTAGATGTATGTTATCACATTCAGGTCTCCCTAAGAATTTATGGGGAGAGACATTACTTACAGCAAATTATATCTTAAACAGAATTCCCACAAAATCCATAGAAAGTACACCTTATGAATTATGGAATGGGAGGAAGTCCGATTTGAATCACCTCAAGAAGTGGGGATCAATTGCCTACGTTCTCATTCCGAGTCAACTTAGAGATAAGTTGGACTCAAAGACATTGAAATGTAGATTCATAGGGTAATGTGAGAAATCATCTGGTTATAGATTTTTTCATAAAGAAAAAGGGATCGTTGAATATAGGGATGCGACATTTCTAGAAAATCTAGAGGAAGAGGAATCTCATGAAAAAGAGAAGGAACCTCTGGTTGTAATAGATGATGACTATTACAATGATGTCCCTCGAAATGATCCAGAAATTGAGGAAGAACCTCAAAATATGGAAAATGAACCAGTACCTATGAATGAAATGCAGCCTGGTCAACCCGGAATAGGCAACAAAAGATTGAGAACTCCACCAGCATGGATGGATGATTATCATTTGTATTCATGTGAGCCTTCATGTCTGTTGATAGACATGGAAGACGAAAATTACGTAGATCCCATGAATTATGTAGATGCGATGAAATCGCATGATACAGAATTATGGCAAGATGTCATGAATGAAGAAATTGATTCTATGAAAAGGAACAATGTATGGGAATTATGTGATCTTCCAAAGAATCGAAAGGTTATAGGATGCAAATGGATATTCAAGAAAAAACTTCGAGTTGATGGGTCTATTGATAAATATAAGGTCCGGTTAGTTGCCAAGGGGTTCACACAGAAACCAGGTGTAGATTTTCAAGAAATCTATTCTCTAGTGGCTAAGTTTGCATCCATAAGAATGATCTTGGCAATAGTTGCATATTTTGATCTGGAGCTGCACCAGATGGATGTAAAAACAACATTCCTTAACGGAGAGTTGAAGGAAGACATCTATATGCAACAACCTGAGGGATTTCAGGTAGAAGGCCAAGAGGAAAAGGTATGCCAGTTGAAGAAATCAATATATGGTTTAAAACAATCTTCTAGACAATGGTATCTCAAATTCTACGAAGTAGTTGTCCAACTAGGGTTTGTTTCAAACAAGTTGGATAACTGTGTATATGTCATGAATAGTGGAAGTAAGTATATCATGTTATCCCTATATGTGGATGATATTTTACTCGCCAGTAATGACATAGAAATATTGAATAAAGTCAAATTTGAACTCAGTGGAAAATTTGAGATGAAGGACATGGGTGAGGCATCCTATGTTCTTGGTGCACAAATCCTAAGGGATAGAAAGTCTAGAATGTTGAGTATAAACCAAGAAAAATATTTGAGGTCTGTACTCAAGAGATTCGGAATGCATAATAGCAATCCGGCACCAACACCGTTAGTCTATCAGAAACGGTTGTGTAAGGGTCAATGCCCCGGAGAGGGACAAGAGCCGCTCATGGTGCCGTATGCACAAGCAGTCGGAAGCTTGATGTATGCAATGATGTGTACAAGACCCGACTTGGCATACCCAGTCAGTTTGGTAAGTAGATACCAAAGTAATCCTAGTTCAGCACATTGGGAAGCTGTTAAAAGGATTATGAAATATCTGAGAGGAACTTTGCACCACAGTCTAGTTTATCAAGCTGATACGCTTGAGGTTCTCGGATATTCGGATGCAGATTTTGGAGGAGATAAAGATGACGAAAAGTCCACATCGGGACATTTGTTCATCTTTGGTGGTGCTGCTGTTTCTTGGGGAAGCAAGAAACAAGGGTGTGTTGCTCGATACACACAAGAAGCTGAGTACGTTGCATGTAGTACAACTGCTACTCATACAGTTTGGATCAGAAGATTCTTGAACGATTTGAATCTCAACTTGGTAGATGGACCAATTGAGATGTACTGTGATAATCAGGCGGCTATTAGCCTGATTAACAATGGAGCAAACAGTTCAATAGGAAAACATATTGAAGTATAATATCACTATATTTGAGATATTGTACAGAAAGGGGAAATAAAGGTTACTTATATTCCCACAAGTGATATGATTGCTGATCCATTGACGAAAAGTATCTCAGCAGAAAATTTCATTAAGCATGTTGGCTTAATGGGGCTTAGGAATATATAAGCCAGAAAGAAATATTTTCATGGATAATGAAAATAATGATACCTCTGACGGATAGTGGGAGTGTATCGGAACAGTACTCACGCATAGTGAGACAATGATAAGAATGATACCTCTGACGGATAGTGGGAGTGTATCGGAAAAGTACTCACGTATAGTGAGACAATGAGAAGAATGATACTTCTGACGGATAGTGGGAGCGTATCAGAAATACTACTCATGGATAATGAGAGTATAGAAGTGATGGTGAGTGAAAACACTACTCACGGATAGTGAGAGTGATTCAAAAGAAATATTATGTCACTCACGGACAGTGGGGATATAATAGTTTGTTGGTCAAGTGGGAGATGTTAGCATGTGGCCAACCAATAATTCCAATAATGGCACCGACAGTGCTGTTAGGGAACCACTCACCGGGTTTCCCGGATCTTATCTTGGGTGCACTGTTGAAGTGGGACGGAGGGGAGGTGGTGCGATGCACCCCTTTAATAGAGATGGCCTGCCATCGGGAATGAGATAACAGATCACGGATCTGAGAAGAAGAGTCATACCACCTCACCGGAGTCCCCAACCCGTCCGGAAGGAAACCCACCTCGAAGGTAAAACCTTCAGCTGTGGGCAAACTGAACTCCACTGGCCAGACTTGTGCTGACCACCTGTGCCGCTCTGAACTCTGAGGGGAGAAGGACAATTAAGTGGGTAAGCTGGTGGGGACACCGGGTCCACTACTGGGCCCACTACTCGGAGCCGACGCCGCACCGCACCAACTGCACCGAGCTTATGGCTCGGAGACTCGATTGAAGACCCGGCATACTGAGTAGTTCTACTTGTGTGTATTTATATCTTTGAGTATTGAGTATTTGTGTATGTATGTATACATGTACTCCTACATGTATTTTTTTCTTTCGTCTTATTAAGCTAGTATAAGTCAAATAAGCATGTGTATTTTATATTTAATTTGATTAAAACCCACAAAGTCTTTAGTGGGTTGGTGGCCTTTGTTTTATTAGGCTAGGATAGATATGCAAATAAGAAAAGTAGGGAAGGTATGAATGTAATGGGCCTTTCCTATAAATAGGAGGCCAATGCTTGTTACGAGGGATATGTTGTTATGATGATATGAATTGAAGAAGTGTGTTTTTGTGTGTGAGAGCTATCCCTCTTGCATTTCTTCCTTCCCTCATTCTCTTTTGAGTGTGAGTGTGTCGCCCGGTGTGAGACCGTCCGGCGTGAGGCCGAGCTGTGTGAGATAGCAGTTATCCGTTCTCGTCCTGTTCGCGTCCCGGAGTGCCGTCGATCCATTCTCACGTCGCCGCCGCGTCAGATTTGGTATCAGAGCCCAACAAACGGCGCCTCCGTCGACCCGACGTCCCCGATGTCTCTCTCTCTATCTATCTCTAGGTTACTAGAAGTGAAAAAAAAAGAGAGAGAAAAAAAAAGAAATAGAGAAGTAGAGAGACCTCTGTTTAAGAAGTTTTAAAAAAAGAGATAGAGAAAAAAAAGTTGAAAAAAAAGGAACCCTGTGTTATTTCCCCCTCCCCATTTTTTTTATCTCTCTGTTCTCTCTCTCTCTCTCTCTCTCTCTCTCTCTCTCTCTCTCTCAAGCTCTACCGGTTGAAAAAAAAAAGCAGAAAAGAAAAGAAAAATTTTAATTTCGCGGCACGGGCATCGTCGCCCGTGCCCGCGTTTGAAATTCCCCTGGCCGTAACGGCCAGGGCGCTCTGCGGCCACCGCCGCCCCCTGCGGCCTTCCCCCTCCGCGATCGCCGCGTGGACGCCAGTGCCCGGAGCTGCCCGCCCTCGCGCCGCTGGCCCGTCTGGCCTGCACCTGGCCCGCGTCCTACAGTGACCGGCCGCCCCAGCCGACGTACGGGGCCGCGCCTGCGAACCCAACCGCCGCCCCACCGCGCCCGGCCACCGCTCCCGCTGCCCCCCCCCCCCCCCCCCCCCCCGCAGCCGCCGCGGCCGCCCCCCGCAGCAGCCGCGATCGCCCGCCCTGTCCGGCGCCAGCACTCGCGCCAGTGCGCCTTGGCCACCCCACGGCCCCGCCACCCCTCCTGCGCCCACTGGCCGCCCCGGCCACGCCTCCGCCGTGAGCCCACTGCCACGAGGCCCCTGCAGCCACCGTCTCACGGCCACCCGGGCCCGGCCCTGCGCCCACCGGTGCCGCCGTAGTCGCCCGCACCGGCACCCTGCGCCCGAGCCCAGTGCCAGCCCACCTGGCTGCCAGGCCCTACGGACCCCAGTCGCGCCCGCCGCCCCACCAACTTCGGCCGCCGCAGTGGCTGACCAGCTCGGCCTCACCAACCCCGTGAACCACGTTTCTGTAGGGGTTTGAACGAAAAGGTAAAGTTTGAAGAAAACGTCAAAAAAAAAGTGTGAACAAAAGTCAAAAAAAAAGGGTGATTGAAAAAAAAGTATTAAATATATATCTAGTTGATATATATATATATATATACATAATTTCATATATTATATACCTATTTAACTTATCATTTCCTTGGCACCCGAGTCCACAATCACGGCTCGATCAACGGTTGAGTCGTCTGATCGCTGACACACAGTCCGTAACTCACGGAGAGGGTGTCCCTAAGTCTCCTTGCACGGAGAAAGTCTGGAGTGATTTGTTCCCCTGCGTGGAAAATTTTAAAGTGGTCTTGTAATAATTCAATCCTACCTGCGTGGAGTGACTTTTTGTAACCGCTCAAGCTTCGTCGACGCCGTGCGGGCACGCACGTCCCCGCTCGCCTTCGTCTCCGGTCGGAGTTAGACTTTTCAGTCTAGCTAGGTACGTGCTCCCCTCACTTGCTCATTTAATATCCTTTCAATTGCCGCGCGAAGTGAGAGAGAGCCCGATCCATGCAGCCAGTCTCCTGAGTGCATCGCTGTGGACGGTGAGAGAGTGCTTGCTTGCACCTATTCTTTAGGCCCTAGACTGTCATATTAGGGCACCATAATTGTCAGGAGGTAGTTTCACAACTACTTCGCCTACGGGCGAGCAACTCTCCCTGACCAGTCCCTTCAAACTTGGCCCTTTGCCAATTAGCCAACAAAATTCAAATCTATAGCTTGCTAATTCTCGGTCCTAGGATTGCATCATTTACGTCCGAGGTCGTGCATGCCACGTTGGTCTAGGAATTCATCTGACCGTCTAGAGCGCCCCTCAACGCTACCCATGGATCAAGAGAGCGTGACTGCTATGTTAGTCCAGCTCGAGCATAATCTCGTGGCCCACTTTGAAGAATCCATAGGCCAACTACGGACGGAACTCGATAAGAGGATCCGAACCTTAGAGGATCGATTAAAAGGGGAGGAAGGAAGAGTGAATGGTGTGAACGCGTCACGTGGTGGACTGAGAGAGAGAGATGGGGTTTCTCCCTCTCTGAGTGATAACGGGTGAAAGAAATGAGGATAAAACAATGAAACGCGCGCAATGGGGATATGAAAGAACGGTGGACAAGTACGACCTATAGATGAGACAACAGTAAGGACATGGAGAATTTAGACTGACCGAACTCCGGTACGTGGCGGAGATAGGGGTCCGAAGACCCTCTCGCGCAAATTGAACCCCTTCCCGGTAGGCGTGACCTACTGTTCCGAGAACAGCTTTTCAGATACCGAATTCGAGTCCTGGGACTCTACGTAATAAAAATTGACAGACGGGAAGACACGTAGACTGGGAAATTGTAACGATATATCCTCCTCGGACAGTTAAAAGAACAATATGAATAAAGGCACACCATCGCAGGACATTGGTCTTTGCGGGGTTTTAACAACAATATTGCAATATGAGCAGTAATTAATATATGTATATATAAAAACCACCGCGAGACATTGGCCTTACGAGATTTTTAATGCAATATAAATAATAAATATAAGTATATATATAAACCACCACGAGACATTGGCCTCTGCGGGGTTTTTAATACATTATAAATAATAAATATAAATATATATACACACCACCACGAGACATTGGCCTCTGCGGGGTTCTTACTATAACATAGATAATAAATATAAGTACATAAATATATAAACCACCACGAGACTGTGGCCTCTGAGGGGTCTTAATGTGACATAAATAATATAAATAATATATATATATATATATATATATATAAACCACCACGAGACTGTGGCCTCTGAGGGGTCTTTATTATAAGATAAGTATATGTGACAGGAAAGGAAAAGGGATGAAATAAACCACCGCGAGATGTTGATCTCCACGGGATTTTAAAGCGATGATAGGGGAATGCTGAAATTAAATAGTTAGGAGTTAAAAAGTAAAGTGCAGAAAATAAAATGCTGAAATGGAAACGGTTGCGGGAGGTGACCCACCGCACCAATTAGGAGTTAGATATACAGAAAGTAAACAACAGAAACCGCCGCGGAGAATAATCCTCCGTACGGGTGAGGCCAAAGACAGAAGAAGGTGACCGCTGCGGGAAGTAACTCTCCGCGGGTGTTATTAACAATAAAGAAGGTTAAAGAAGCGCGCGTTAGGAATTTTGTGATCGCCAGAGACCGAGGGTCCCGAACAGATTGATCGCTTTCGCCTTTGACACGGGGTTATGCGGGCTCCAACTTCCTCTTCTTTCGACAGGCCGAAGAAGAGGGTCTTTGACTGGTTACCCTTACACAAAGAACAAACAGAGAAAAATAACTAAATAAGAATAACGGCGGTGTAGTACCAATCCTTAGATAATAAAACTATAAATAACATAAACGAACACGTACCTGGTTGGTGTGTTTAAAACCCCTTTGGAACTAAAAGGTTGGGAGAATGACATGATGAAATGCACGAATACAAAGACACTTACAAGCGAGGCCCTCTCGGAGAGAAAGGCATGGCACATATGTTAAATGATGGATGGAACATGATTGATTGACTAAGATAAAATAAGAGAGGGGAGAAAAGCTTATCGAGGGAGGCCGGCAACGAGCTTTGAGAAGGGCTCCAATAGCACGAGCACAGCACGACCAAGGAGCTTCCGAGCGGACTTCAGAGACTGATTAGGCCGAACATAATAACACACACAAGCGTATACATGTGAATGATAAGCATATTTATATAAACATTACATAGCCATATTAAAAATATTTAACATATACGTAAATACAAACATATATAAACATGTACGTAAGTTGGTCAAAATAAAAGAACATGAATTTGAGAGAGAATGCGAGAAAGGGAGAGAGAAAACTCCTTTTTTTTAATCCATTTTTAAGACTTTATTTTTAGAAGAAAAGAGATGAGATATATATACATATGTGATATAGATATATATATATATGATATCTATATATATAGGTATTATGTATATGTATAATATATATATATATATATAGGGGAGAGAAAGAAAGAGAGTGGGCAAGAGAGAGGATGAGAGGGAGAGAGGGACGGAGGGGGGCGTGTGAGAAAGAGAGAGAAGAGAGGGAAGATGATTAAAAAAATGAAAAAGAGAGAGAGATCGAGAGAGAGAAGAGAGGGGCGAGTTAGAGAGAAAGAGAGAGAGAATAAAAAAATTAAAAAAAAGAGAGAGAGAGGGAGAGTGAGTGAGACGGAGAGAGGAGGGAGAGATCGAGAGAGAGAGAAGAGAGAGAGAGAGACGCGGTGAGAAGAGAGAGATGGGAGAGGGAGATGCAGAGAGGGAGGCGGATTAAAAAAGTAAAAAAAAGGTGAGAGAGAGAGGGGGGTCGAGAGAGAGAGGCGGTGGGATGAAGAGGAGAGGGAGGCGGTGAGAAAAGAGAGAGAGGGAGAGAGAAAAAGAACGGGAGAGAGGGAGAGTGAGAGAGAGGAAACGGGAGAGAGGGGGGAAGAGAGAGACGACGGGAGAGAGAGAGAGAGAGGACGCGAGAGAGAACAGAGAGAGGGAAAGAGAGAGCACGGCGGGGAGGAGAGAGAGAGACCGTGAGAGAGTGGGAGAAAGGGAGAGAAAGAGAGAGGGGGAGAGAGCACGGCGGGGAGGAGAGAGAGACGGCAGAGGAGGGGCGAGAAAGAGAGAGACGCGAAGGGGAGAGAGAGAGAGAACCGGCAGGAGGAAGAGACCGGCAGGGAGGAAGAGAACCGGCAGGAGGGCGAAGGTGACGAGGGCGGCCGGCGATGGGCGTGCGCAGGTGATGTCTGGGCGCATGCAGGAGGTTGTGGGCGGCGGTGCGTGGTTGCGAAGCTGATGACGGCGAGGGTGGTAGAGGCAGCAGCGGCGGCTGTGGAGGTGGCCGGTGACGACGACGGTGGTCACGGCGGCTGGTGCAGTGGTTGTGCGGCCGATGGCGAGGTCGGGGCTGCCATGGGCGACGGTGGCGGAGGCTAAGCGAGGGACGTGGACGTGGCGACGACGGCCGGGGACGTGGTTGCCGGTGAGGAAGCTTCGAAGGTGGCCGTCACGGGACGACGTGGGCGGCTTGCAGCAGCGTCGGGGGAGCTTCGCGGGCGGCGTCCGGTGAGGGTGCAGCGGCGAGGGTTGCAGGTGGGCGGCTTCGACGTGGTGGAGGTGGAGGTGGCGAGATGGATGTAGGCAACGGCGGACGGTGGCCAGAGGTGGAGGTGTAGTGAGAAGGAGGGATGGGGGAGGATGGTGAGGATGAGGGGAGTTGTGTTGCATGTGGGGGCGTCCGGGATGTTAGGTGAGAAGAGAGAGGGCTCACGGCTTGGGGGTTGGGCTGCTGGGAAAGAGTAGGTGAGGAGTTCGACCGGGGCTCATGCAAGAGAGAGGGGGAGTGGGTTAGCAACGTGGGGGAGAGGGAAACATGCAGTGGGATGATAGAGAGAGGTAGAGTATGATGGGGAATGTGTGACTTCGCGGGAGTGAGGATGGGGTAAGGGTGAGTGTGCATGTGTGTGCCGTGAGGGAGAGGGAGATGAGCAGTGAGGTGAGAGGGAAAGAAAGAGACGGGACAGGTGAGGGAGAAATTTGGTGAGAAGGAGGGAAGGAAATAGAAAATAGAAAGAGATGGGGAGAGAGTAAGATGGGGTAGGGAATATTATTTCTAATTATCTTTTATTTTATTTTTTTATGCTTGTTTGTTTTTATTTGTTTTGTTTCTTTTATTGATTATATATATATATATATTATTTATGGTTATTATATTTTTTTGGTTTTTAATAAATATATTATGTATATACTAAACACTTATATATATATTTATATTTTATGAAAATAAATTTATTAAAGAAAATCAATTATATTATCTTTACGTAAACACAACTACACACATTTTTTTGGGAATTTTATTTTTTTTCTCTTTTTATTTATTTTATATGTACACATATTTTAATCTTCTCCCTTTCACAAAATAATGCAATTTAACCACAATTACGGAAATCACTCAAATAAAATAAAATGTAAGCCACTTCAGGGCATTACGGTACAATATGGGATTTACTCGTCGTGACGTCAGAAACGGCGTGTCTACAGCTGCCCCGCCTTGGCATCCACTCTGTAGGGGAAGGACATGTAATGGAATGAAATGAAGTGTATTGGAGTGAAATGGAGTGGACTGAAAAGCGGATGCCAAGGTGTGATGAGACACGCTTCTAACGTCACAAGACGGGAATCTTTCCCGAGTTTCACGAAGCAACCTTGAGGAAGGTTCTCCGAAATCCACGATTGTTTGGATGGTAAACAAACAAGGAAGGACATTGTGTGCACTGGGGCACAAACAAACTAAAAGGACCAACTTCACGGCGTGGAAGTACCTGGGTCGTAAACCTCAGGTTTCACCATTGGGGAGCGGTTACCAGCCATTGTGGACGTGCTACAACCAAGGTGGGTCCGAGGGGAATAAACAGATGATTGGAGACAGATCCAAACAATGGTTTCATCCAGAGAAACGTCCCAAGACAACCTCGGGGAAACTCAGTACTCGACTCGGAATGGAATATCCCATATTTAAGCAATTAAGCACAGTAGCTCACACAATCAAAGTAAGTGAATGATTTTCCACAATGAACTCAAAGTCCTACATGAATGCATGCTGGGTTTAAAAGAAAAATAAAACAAACTAAAATAGAAACTAGCCAAGGATAATATTGCTAAGCTGTGGAGAGTGGGTCAGGATACCGATCCAATGAGCTGATACTGAGCCGGGGCCCGTTTATCCACGTACCGACTCATCGAACGGAACCATCGTCCCCATTCTATCACAGCTTAACGGCCTATCCGTACGTCCTGATCTCCTCCGGGATCATCACTGTTTTTGTTGAAGGGGAACTCAAATCCCAGATTCGTCCAAGGCGTAAGGTCCTTGGCATGCTCTAGTAGCGTAAATATCATATAATACGATGCATGATAAGGGGGACCACAATGATTGAATGATTAGGGGACAAGGCGGGACAAGGTGGGGCATCGGTGGGACAGTGGTACCCCACTCGATAATTAACATAACAAGATCACAACTATGCAAGCACATTATCACACATAACAAAACGAAACTGCTAACACTGTTCCTAGATTCCTTTCCTCACTATAAGTATCACCCCTTTGGCCTTAAGAAAATGCATTCAAGGGCGAGCTAAGGAAGTTGAAGCTAGGAGGAGATCAGAGTTCGAGATGGAAGGCGAGTCTTCCCGTCCCATAAAGAAAAGCAAGCCCAGTAACGAGTGCAAGCGGCTTACTGACTTCGAAGGGCATCTTAGCGGGAGAATCCAGTCTCGAATGGTGAGTTAACATTTCTTTTTTTGTGTTTCTGCAAGACTTTCTTATGCCCATTTTCGCCTTCTCCACTTTCTATTTTCAGCCGTATCCTCTCTTTCCTGGCCCGAGGAAGTTTTCAAGGTTGCCATGGCTGTCGAGACTCACTTCGAACATCTCAATCAGAATGAGGGCCATCATCAGAAAGTGGCATCTCCAAAAGCTCGTAACTCATGCCAAACATTACAACGAGATTCACATGGATTGGGCGGCTATGGGTGCACTGGTAGAGCTTTGGCACCCTCAAACCCATACATTCATTTTCCCCACTTTCGAGGCAACTATTCTTCTCGAAGAAGCAGAACTTCTACTTGGCGTGAAGAAATTCCAGAGAAATGGCAAGGTAAAGGTTATGCGCATGCTAAGAAGGGTGACTTCCGAGGAGGTGCTCAGAAGCTTCATGCCGTCTGAAACCATCAAGGGCGTCCAGACTCAGAAGGGAATCCATCTGCAAAAACTTGCAGATTGGGTCATAAATGCTCTTGAAAGGTTGACAAGTGATGATGATCGCATTGAAGGGCTCATGAAGGGATTCACCATCTGCTTAGCGGGTGCTCTCCTATTTCCTTATACTGACAACATAGTGGAGGAAGATCAACTAAGCGCCATCTGTGGAATTTGGGAAGGAAAGAGAGTGGGACCTGCTATCCTTGCTTATCTCTATAGCGGACTCACGGCTTCCAGTATGGGTAAGCCTCCTTTTGGTTGCGCACTCCTTTTGAATTGCTGGACTGACTTGCATTTCAAATTTAACCATCGTGAGGGAATGTCGTCTACTTCAAGACTCTCCAACAAAGCCCGCTTCACCATATGGTCAATGTGTTAGGCTCTAGTGGTAGTATAGCAAATCGCGTTCCCTGGCTGAAGAAACGAGAAGACTGGCGGGCTCACTTCAGTACCATTGAAGAGTATATGTTCACTCGTGCACCGACATGCTTACTCCCATATGAGCTTCTCACGAGGTCTTCTCTTAACATGGAGCTCCAGCTTGTTGGCGCGTCTGAATTTACCCTTTACAACACGCACCGGTGTCATACTCAGATGGGCCTCCCTCGCCATTCATTCCCACTGCTATCCAACCTTCCTTTGATCAGGAAAAGGGAGCTGGGCACAGGGGGTGACACAAGAAATGTGAAGACAATCAAAGCGTCATGGAAGGCCAGCATTACACTGAGGGCAACAGAGTCTGTGAGTGAGGACGAAGAACTGCTGAAAGCTTATGTAATCGAGTTGGGGAAATTGAGGCCTGAGATGCCCAAACCCTAATGTATCTTATCTTGTAATAAATATGGAAGCTTTAACGCCATTTACATCCTTTGAGTCTGACTCTTTTCTTTTTTCTTCTTTTTTTTTCTTCTTTTCTTCTTTTATTTTCTCTTTTTTTTGTTTTTGGCACAAACATCTGCAATAGCCAGTGCTAGGTGGTAGCCAACCATTCCGGACAAAAGCCAAAAACTTAAGGCAACTATCATGAGGAGTTGCCCTGAGATGCCCGGGAGCTAAAGATTTCTCTCCAAATGGCTAAGAGAGAGATAAAGCAAGAGATAGTAGAGAGAGAAAAGGCAAAAATAGAGCAGCACAAGAGGCCCAGGAGATGGGACTCTGAGAGAAAGAGCATCCAGACATGGCTCACTCTGCAGATTGAAGGGGATTAGAGCTCGCAACAGAGGAGCTCCTGGAATTGGTAGCATCTTCATCGGCAGAGCATAGGGCAGCTCAGCTAGCGGCCTCGACTTCAAGAGCTTCGCGGCCATCAGGGTCGCGAGAGAGACAGGAGGACGGCGAGGAGCACTGCCGAAGAGCAGGTGGGGAACGCATGGCGCGACAAAGCGATTGCTGCGTCACGGAACTATAGAAGGCCTCCGAGGGACTTCTTACCTTTGGAGAGAGAATAGAAGCGACCAGGAGGGTGGTGAGGGTTAGTGAGTGGCTTGTTCACTCACTCCCTTCTCATGACGGGCACAAACCCTTATATATATGTGCAAGTGAAATAGGTTGGTTTGAACACGGCTGGTTCGCCCTGAATGTGTTCCTTCTGCTCCACGCCTCTTCTCCACCACATCAGTTCCCGCGAGATGTACTCGACGAGATGTCTCCTTAAAACACGGGGCGGTGACTCACCATAGCCATGATTTTCAAAGGGGATCAGCCACGGATTTCTACAATATCGGCCCGTGGTGCTCTTTTCCCACGTGAATGTCCCTTATTTCCTTGTTTGCGCTAAAAGTAGTCGCAATAGGACAAGGGACATGCAAAATCTTTGGACCGAATAGGAGTGGCGGGTCAACAAATCACAGCTCCGCTCCATTTACTCCACATGGCGAAGTGGCACACGAGGGTACCGTGGCCATGATTTGAGGAATCTACCACCAATTTCAACAACATCGATCCCTGGTCCTGTTTTCCCGTATAAATGTCCCCCACTTTCTTCTTTGCGCTAGCAGTAGTCGCAACGGGACAATAAACACGGGGAATCTTTAGACCGCTTGGGGAGGGCAAGTCAACAAATCACGCCTCCGAATTGATCACTCCAGATGGCAGGGTGACATGCGAGAGTAAAGAGAGGGTGACTCGTCGTAAAGGATGTTGCTGGGGTGATGGTGATAGATCCAGACCACCTTCTTTCCAATCCTATAAATACCTCCCCTTTCGCTCGACTTGGAAACACCGAAGTCCTGAGAGCAGACTTGAGGAGTGCAAATTTGTAAGGAAGGGAGGTTGCGAGTGTTGCTCATTTTTTCAGGATGGAGGGTGAATCCAGCTTTAGAGCAGAAGGTGAGTCTTCCCGCTCCTCGAAGAGGAGCAGATCAGGTAGCAGTTCCAGGAGACTCTCAGAAGTCGAAGGACAACTGAGTGAGAGGACCCGATCACAGCTTGTAAGTGACTTCTTTGGTTTCCTTCCTTCATCCTTTTCTTCTCCTTTCTTGCTTAGCAATGCTCCCCTTTCTCACTTCTTGTGGATGTGCAGGGCATGATGCGATCGCACATCTCTTTGGAGCTTGTAGTGGCAGCATATCGAGGTCTCCCGGACTTCCAAAAGGCCAGGTTAGACGTGATGGGGTTCGGCTCCTTCCTCCGAATTGAGCCGATAAAGCTCGACCTTGCCCTGATCCAAGCATTGTATGAAAGATGGGATCCGGCGAGTCGGGCATTCTTGATGCCTTGGGGGCACATGGTGCCCAGTTTGGAAGATATGGTCCGCATTACGGGCCTCAAAGTGGATGGAGAGGCAGTGACCGGCGTCACTTATGCGGATTACCGAGAAGGTGCCCAAAAACTGTTAGGACTGGAACTCGATGGACGGAAGAACAGGTCAGTAGCCAAGACATCGATCATGGAGGTGTTAGGGCTTACTGACATCCGTCCACGGGATGACGAGTCCTTGGAGGAATTTATGGAAAGGGCAGAAAGAGGTGCCCGTGCTGTATACTGTGCAGATGCCAGCAACTGGGAAAGGACCAACATGGACCTGAGGAGGTTCCTCCTCTTTCTGCTGGGTAGGCTGCTACTGGGCTCCAAGGGAGACAACATACACTGCCGCTTCCTGGAGCTGCTCGTAGATTTGGAGAGAGTAGGACAGTACGCCTGGGGAGCTGTCGTGCTGGCACATCTATTTACAGGTCTGTCGCAAAGGACGGGCCGAGAGGTGACAATAAATGGGTTTACGCCCTTCATCCAGGTAAAAGATTATTTTTTTTTGTGATTTTCGTTTGATGCTTTTTTTTGTATTTTTCGATGCCAATGACACAAGATGGTGTAGCTGTGGAGGTACTATTATATTCCAATGGGGAGAGCTCGACACTGTCGGCCAGTGACGATCCCGTTGGCTAGGCGGTGGCAACCCATCATGAGTACAGCACCATTATCCTACCAGCTGATGGTATCGAGATGGGAGCTGCAAGAGTTCCCTGCAGCGATGGTAGGATACTTTTTCTCCTTTTTATATGTTTTGTTCATTTTTTTTCTATTTTTTTGTATTTTTGAGTAACTAAGAAGATATGTACAACTTGACATAGGTGAACTGGAGGCCTTACTTGAATATGGTCGATGTCGACCAGCCATGGGTAATTGGAAGCCGTGCCCGATTCGGACGGGATCTCTGGCTTCATTGCTTGAATGAAATTGAGCCATTAAGGCTACGATTAGTCATGAGAACCCTCGGGCTTGCTCAGGAATGGGTGGATATAACCTCCTCACCCAGCGTCGGGAAGAAGACGCGTGGGCCGGCAACCTGCGTTGATTGGAGGGTGCGCTTCCCCGAACAGTATGAAGACTGGCAGCGGGGTGGCACGCTCCTGGAATCACAAGCGCAAGACAGTGAAGATTACCTACGGCTCTATAGGGCAATGTATGCGGAGAGACTCCAGCTTGGAGGGCTTATAGAGGTAAAGTAAAACACCATTTTTTGTCTTTTAATTTCCATTTTTTTATTTTTATTTGTGAACGCAAGAGCCATGGCTGTAGGATGCCCGTGACACCATAATAACGGACTTACGAGCTCGTTTGGCGGACAAGGAGCAAGAGTTAACTGATACCCGAGCGGCTCTGGGTTCATCAGTAAGTGTATATATACATACTCCTGGCATGATTTGAAATTCATGGCGTTAACCATTTAACTGTCACCTCTCATATGTGCAGCGTGCCCAGCTCGATGTAGTTTCATCGGCAATGGGGGCAGACGGCGTTTCTTCCAGTCTATGGATTCCCACTTCAGAGTTAGATTCACTACACGAGCAACTTGCTCATGCCACACAGCGGGCTGCGGAAGCAGAAGGGATGCTTTCTGTACAGGTGAGAGCCTCACCATTTAAAATCCCTTGTTCAAGCGTTAAAGCCTGAGATGAAACGTTTGGCAGGAGAAAGAAACGGAGGAGGCACTCGCACATGCCGCCCAGAAGGAAGCTAGAATAGCCGAGCTAGAAGAGGAACTGCAGCGTCGTCCAGGTGATGACTTTTCTAGGGACGCTATAGAGCTGAGGATCACCCTTCAGCTGGAGAGAGAAGATAGAGCGAGAGAACGTGCTGAGAGGGAAAAGGCCAAGGAAAGAGAGAAGGCCAAGAGGTCGACCGAGAAAGAGGAGAAGAGGGCCCTGGAGGCCCAATTATTTGAATTGAAGACCAGTCTCGGCCTCGACGAGCAGTGGCTAAAGGACGGTGAGGAACGCTACCGAAGAGCACGAGAGCGTGGCTTTCGTGTCAGCAGCTCCTTTGGTGCCCCCGCAGATCGGCGCCGGGGAGTAGAGATCGGAAGAGGAGCACAAAGCGGTGGAAGGACCGCATTCCATGATTGGATAGCCCCCTCAAGAGTGTCTCGTCCGGGGGGTGGCGGGACAAGTAATGTGGAGAGAGAAGGTGAAATCTGATGTAATCTCTTTGTTGTGTATTTTTATTTTGAGTAGAAGTGAAATAAAGTGTTTTGTGTTTGATTCTCTGCTTCTTCCTGAGCTCTCGAATTCCTGCACACACCTAAGCAAACAAGTCAGTATTTCTGCTCTGACTTGCCCCTTGCTCAACAAGCAAATGAGGTTTTGAACTATCCTTGATAACGAGTCAAGGGGCAAGTCCTTATTAACAAAGGCACTGATAAAAGATGATGATGAATGCGACAGACAAGCACACGGATGCAAACGAGAATTTAAAATGAATGTTGCATACAAATGCGATCATGCAAAGATGTGATCTTTGTTTTTGTAGGTATATTAATTTTTGTGTTTTGTTGTTTATTTATTTTTTTGGTCTTTTACATTTCCATTTTTTTTTGTGCATATACATTTCTCTCCCCCTTTTTTTGGATTTTTGATTTCGCCATTTTTTTAATTTATTTTTGGCTTATATTTTTTTTGTTTTTGCTAATGCATGATGATCAATCCATATAACATGTGGGCTGTAGGAGAACAAGGGTTTCTTGCTAACCTCCTGTGGACGCACTTTCCGTTAAACTGGGGCTCCCGTTCGTCTGTTGGTTTTATTAAGTGCGTGGGCGTGCCAGTCACCGGAGTGACAATTTATTCGGGCTCCGGAGAGCCCATGGTGCGCTCGATCTGACTTCGTCAGACGATTGTGTGGTTCGTGTCGGGACCGAATCCCGTCGCGCCATGAAGGTCACGACGTCATTTACATCCCTCATACGAGGGAATACCCTTGATTAATTGCCGAAATTAGAGGCCCCGCGGCCGAAAGGAGTAACACTAATTATACGAGAGAGATAGGGATGGGTCACACTGAAAGTTGTATTAAGGCCATAAACTGTCGGCCGTGTCGGCCACTCGTAGACTTTTCGTATTCGGACACAAGTCCGTGACAGCGCCACAATGAGAAAATCGAGGTAGATCCCTTCAAATGTCTGCCGAGCATGCGGCAATTTTAAATGAGGGTTCGGAAGGTATCCGGAACGAGAAAACAAATCCGGTCCGATTAGGATGTCGGCCCGAGGTTAGATCAAAGCCCGGCCATATTGGGGGAATTCCCGAGACTCGGGCTCCACCTAAAGGGGCAGCGTTGTTGTTCCTTTTGCCCCGGATCCCGGGGAGAGAGCGGGCTGCGGCGTGGGCATTAGCATCTTTTATCTAGAGCTTTCTAGGTTATACCTTCTGAGATTTCTGATTTGATGTTTACTATTTATTCGTGCCTTTGTCCGGGATGATTTCTCTTCTTCTATGCATGATTATTCTTATTATTATCATTGGTTTATTATTTATTTTTCTATTACCCCTCCCGCCTCTTTTATTGTGATTAATATTATGCATTCGGAGTCCTTTAATTAGCGTAATTTTTATTAATTTATTTGCTATTATTAATGCCCTTGTCAAGTTGTATATGTGTATATGTATAGTGTGCCGGCGAAGGGGAAAACGGGAGTGTACCGCCGAGGGCTGGGGCGTACCGCTGAGGGCTACAAGGGGGGGCGTACCGCTGAGGGCTGTAGAGAGTGTACCGCTGGAGGCTGCAAAGGGCGTACCGCTGAGGGCTGCAGGGGCGTACCGCTGGAGGCTGGGTGTGTGTGTGCCGCTGGGAGTTGGGCAGGGAGTGATGGAGGTTAACTCAGTTTTGATTACCTGCTTTAAGGCTTTTCTTTTCTTCTTGTCTTAACCCTTGTGTAAGTTCATATAAAATTCCTCCCGCGTTTGTTCTCTTGGTTCGGTTCGGTCTCTTTTCTTGCCGGTCGGGTTTTCGGGCGGCCAGGTGGTTAATTAGCCCGATTCAGTTCTCGTCATGATGCCGGCAGTGGTTTGATGAGTTGGAAGGTTTCGTCAGTTATCTTACTTGTTTGTTGCCTCCTTTTGCCTCTTTTAATTGTTTGTTAGTTTCTCACAAAAATTCGGCAGCATCTCCCCTTAACCCGGGGCGTAAGGGAGATACAGGGAACGCGCCCACATGATGTGGCGGAACCCGACAACTGGAGGTGGGCCCCCGGGGGGGCAACACCTTTATAGAGACTCGGAAAACGTGAAGGAGAACGACAGATCGAAGACATCTAAGGGACCTGGACTGGGACTGGACAAAGGGGTAAGCTGAGGGACTGAAGGGCGTGCCGCTGAGGGCTGAACAGGGTGTGTGCCGCTGAAGGCTGAACAGGGGGTGTGCCGCTGAAGGCTGAACAGGGTGTGCCGTTGGAGGCTGAACAGGGTGTGCCGTTGAAGGCTGAACAAAGTGTGCCGTTGGAGGCTGAACAGGGTGTGCCGCTGAAGGCCAAGGGTGGGCGCACCGCTGAAGGCTGATCTGGGCGTGCCGCTGAGGGCTGATCTGGGCGTGCCGCTGAGAGGCTTAAAAAGGGTATTAGCAACTGGGGGGGTACTTGGTGGCTGTTCAGGGAAAGAGGAAGAAAGACAGGGGATTTCAAGGCCAAGGGTGGCCTATTAGTAACTGAGCGGTTGGGAAGAAAGAAGGGTAACTCCCCTTCTCCTCAAGCCCGGGAACACGGTATATGGCCATGGAAGGGAGCGAGGAGCCCACGGAGCCAAGGCTAATAGAAGGGGGAAACCTACATCGACGTGGAGGACCCTAAAGACGCCGGAGGAAAGAAGACATAGAGGGAGTAACAGATCGTCCGTCGAAAAGCCCGCAAAGCCTAGCATAAAACATCGAAGATCGAAGAGGAACCCGGAGAGGGTGATTTTCATTCATGAGAATCAAGAGGGCGTGACCCTACATATACATTACAAAAGCAAACCCCCGGATGGGGCCATGGACAAAAGGGAGAAGGAGAAAGAATCCCCAGGAGAAATGGGATACAAGAGAGACGAAAACGTCCGGGCCTAAGACATTGGCCACTATCCCCAACCCTTTCCCCCAATACACCAAGCTCTCTCTCTCTTACTCTTGTTTCTTCCCGGTGGCCGTCGGACGGAGCACAGGCCGGGAGGGCCTCTTCTTCTCTTCTTTTTTTCTCCTCTTCCAACTCCTCTCTCCGTCCCTGTCTGTCTGTCCTCTCTCCCTTCTGTCTCGTGTTTTAACAGGAGGCTTTTATACTCCCAGCCACCGACGACTTCGAGCACGACCGTCGAAGGCGGGAAGCCGGCTGTGATGATGGGTTTGACCTGCCCCTGTACTGGCTGTCAGTGGGGTAGGCTACGTGGCCCAACGACCAGCTGCCACCTCAGACGGCTCCACTGCGCACCAAGGATGTGTAGGGCATGGGCCTCACGTCGCCCGTTGAAAGAGCTTCACCGCTGTGCCGTTGAAGGGCTGAACAAGCGTGCCGCTGTAGTGCCAAAAGGGCGTACCGCTGGAGCCCCGGATGGGCGTGCCGTTGAACGGCCCGAAGGGCGTGCCGCTGGGGACCCTACAGGGTGTGTCGCTGAAGACCCCCCAGGGGGCGTGCCGTTGAACCCCAAAGGGGGTGTGCCGCTGAACCCCAAAGGGGTGTACCGCTGAACCCCCCCTGGGGGTGTGCCGCTGAAGACCCCCCCCATGGGGGTGTGCCGGTGAAGACCCCCCCATGGGGGTGTGCCGGTGAACCCCCTTGGGGGTGTGCCGGTGAACCCCCATAGGGGTGTGCCGGTGAACCCCCTTGGGGGTGTGCCGGTGAACCCCCATAGGGGTGTGCCGGCGAGGGCCGCGGCAGGGTGTGCCGCTGAAGGGAGCGTGCCGCTGGAGGGTTCTGCCAGGGCGTGCCGTTGAAGCCTCAACTGGGCGTGCCGTTGAAGGCTCCGTTGGGGCGTGCCGTTGAAGGCCCCTTTGGGCGTGCCGTTGAAGACCCCATGGGGGCTGGGCGTGCCGCTGAAGGGCTCCTCACGGGGTGTGTATATGGGGCTCGTTTGATTTCCTTTGGGGCCCACGGACTGTGGGGCCTTTTGTGCTTGATTTCTCCGGGGTTTCTTCACTCGGCGCCGTTGTTGATGCTGGGCCGAGCATGACATTTGGACGTGCAATTTTTGGTGTCCACACCTCCCAGGTAACCTAAGCGCACATCTAGGTTGATTTGGGCCTCTAGACTCCTCGAATGATAATCTCGCCGGCTAAGACTTATCCTGATGACAATGCCGTCATGCCATGCTTAGGCTCCCAGTTGCTTCCGACCACAGGGATTCACCCAAAAAATGTTCGAGGTAAATGATTTGCCCGACCCGGGTCTATTTCCTCACAACTCTAGATGGTATATAATGGAACACCCTGGAACCCAAACGACCAACCGCGCGACGCTGACCCGGAATCAGACGCCGTCACACCTATGGGTGACGCGCTTGCATTGGTCTAAGCCCGATGTTAAACTAAGAAGACATTAAGGTGGTGGATAAGGGTCTTGACCGGCCAGAAACATGGAGACTCCTTCACGACAATGGCTTCTGCTTTTCAAAATGGACAACCATATGTTTGTGTTAAAAGGATGTTGCAGGCTTTGGCGAGTTTCGCCCTTCAGGAACTCCATTGAGCCTTCATCTTCAGGGGAAGAAGGAAGAGTATTGGGGGTAAACCTCCTGAGAGGACCAGCAAAACCGTTAACCCGGCGAGCCAATAGAGGCACACTTAACTTCCCCTTTTGGGCAACTTCGGACTAACTCTCGAGCATTTACATCTCATGACCCCTTTTGTGTAGAATTTGACTTTCAGTCAAAGGGGTTTCATTTAGTGGAATCAGGCACGGTCACGGCCAGGCCTTTCTTTTGACTTTGATTTCCTGCTTTTCTTTTGCTGATTCTTTTGATGGATTTTTTTGCGAGGGACATAGTATTTTGACATTAATCCCTCTTGGATGCCTGCGGGGACACTGCCCTCCTCTTGTGCTCTGATTCATGCTCGAAGAATTGGATCCTACTCTCACCCTAGGGGTTGTGTTCATGTTTCCCATGCTCAGCGTTTTAAGGGCGCTGACTGTCTCACTCGATCGAGAAGAAGAGAACAAAGATTTAAGCTTTCTTGGAGACCTTTTGAGTGATGCCCTACCATAAGCGATACTATCAATTTTTATAACACAGATGTGTATTCATGTTGTCTTCTTTTGAGGGGGCATAGGCCGAACTGGCCAGACAGGGGTCTCCACGGTTCTGGCAAACCAAGACCTGAGACCTACCAAGTCTTAGTAGGCCCTTTCCTAACATGGAAGTTGAATGCAATGACTTAACTACATGGTGATCTCCAAGCATCAGCATTTTGAATTTTCTATTTTTTTGTCTTTTCTTTTGTTTTATACACATGTTTTTGTTATTTTCATTTTTTTTTCATTTTTTTGTTATTTTTCTTTTCAATTTTTTTTATCTTTGACAGTATGTACACCTATCTAAGGGTAATACTTCTTAAGGTAAAGCCCATTCCAAGGGTTGGATAACTCAACTCCTTCAGCATTGACTAGCCTATAGACGTTGCCAGGATGCACAGACTGAACCACGTATGGTCCTTCCCAATTGGATTGGAGCTTAGAACGCGGCCCGCCAGATTTTACAAAAATTCTTTTCACTACCATTTCACCAACTTTAAACTTTCTCTCAATAACCTTCTTCTGGTAAAAACGTGCGAGTCTATTTTGGTAGACGCGAGCATGCTCGGCAGCAACCAGACGTTTCTCGTCTAAGAGTTCCAACTGGGCAAGGAGAGAATCACGACGTTCGTCGAGGGAAAAGTCCTTGTCCAATTGTACTCTCAGAGAGGGAATCAGAATCTCATACGGAACTACCGCCTCCATCCCGTAAGTGAGGGCGAACGGAGTTTGCCCAGTAGGAGTTCGGATTGAAGTGCGATAGGCCCATAGAGCTTCGATAAGCTTCTCTGGCCAATCCGAGAATCTGCTAGACTCACAAGTTTTCTTTATGATTTTAATCAATGTTTTATTAGTGGCCTCTGCTTGGCCATTACCTTGTGGATAATATGGTGACGAATGATGCAATGCAATTTTATACCTTTGGCAGAGGTCCTGAAGATCCTGAGAGATGAATTGTGGCCCATTGTCGGTGATGATAGTTCTTGGAATGCCGAACCTGGCGATGATGTTCTTCATGATGAACTTGCAGACTGTGGATGCCTTGACTTCTGCATAGGCTTCGGCTTCAGCCCATTTGGTGAAGTACTCCGTTGCAGTGAGGATGAAGGATTTTTGCTTGGTGAGGGAGTTAGGATCACCAAGAGAACCAATGATGTCGAATGCCCACATGGAGAAAGGCCATGGGGAGGACACTGGATGGAGAGAGGAAGATGGGGAATGGATCTTATCGGCGTGAAGTTGACACTTGACACACCTACGGACATAGACAGCACAATCTTCCTCCATGGTGGGCCAGTAAAAGCCTTGCCGAAGGATCTTCTTAGCAAGCATCTGGCTATTCACATGACCACCGCACACGCCTGAGTGTCACTACAAGAAAAATCGCGGATAGCGACCGACCTAGCGGTCGCTATTCAGTCTTAGATCGGTCGCAAATCTGCATTGCGACCGAACAGAGACTATCTAGAGACCGAATATGTCGGTCGCTATATACTAGTCGCTATATAGCGACCGACATAATTCGGTCGCAGTATCAGTCGTTCCCAGAGACCGATTATAATCGGTCGCCTTATCGGTCGCTAATTAATTCGGTCTCAATTCGGTCTCAATTCGGTCGCTATTCGGTCTCTAATTATGTTGTATTTTTAAAAATAAAATTAACCTATCGGATTTATTCGGTCTCAATTCGGTCGCTAGTCGGTCGCCAAGTATAATTATTTAATAAAAGAAATATAACGTACAGATTTATTCGGTCTCAATTCGGTCGCTAGTCGGTCGCCAAGTATAATTATTTAATAAAAGAAATATAACGTACAGTCGCTATTCGGTCGCAATTCAGTCTCCATGCGGTCGCTAATTTTGCATTATTTTTTTTTTAAAAATTTATTTAAACTGATAAATAAATTACCTGATAAATAACAAATTCATAACATAAATATAAAATCAACTACACAGACAACAATATCGACAAATCTCAAATTCATCACATACAAACACCTGATAAATAACAATTTCATAAAACAATAATAAATCAACTACACGGATCACAATCTCCACGAACCTCAAATTACACACAATTAAAATAAAATCACAAATTAATCATACATCCATAATAATAAAATGACAACATACACAACTAAAATAAAATCACAAATCCTCCACATATGTCTCATCCTGGTCGTCGTCTCGTCCAACATCATCCTGGTCGTCGTCTCGTCCAACATCTCGCGACGGATGATCCTGTATATCATTTAAAAAAATTATAATCAAATCCTTAATAAAGAAATCAAGCATTAACAAGACTTAATAAAGAAATCAAGCATTAACAAGAGTATGCCAATAGTTTAAGCCAGCTCATTTTCATATATATAAATACACACACACAATATAAGTTCAAATTTCATCTTGTATTTTAAAAATGAAGTTTGAGCGCCGAGCTCAAACCGGGCATCCGATTTGGATTCCGTCAGTTCTGACAAGTCACTTTCATCTCCCCGGTCGTATTGGAATGATCGGCACGGCCATCCGACCGGTATTTCGAATTTTAGACCCCCGGACCCGTCCTAACAGTTCATTTGAACTAAGTGTATTTTAAAAATGAAGTTTGAGCGCCGAGCTCAAACCGGGCATCCGATTTGGATTCCGTCAGTTCTGACAAGTCACTTTCATCTCCCCGGTCGTATTGGAATGATCGGCACGGCCATCCGACCGGTATTTCAGATTTTAGAACCAAATGCCCCGTCCTAACAGTTCATTTGAACTAAGTGTATTTTAAAAATGAAGTTTGAGCGCCGAGCTCAAACCGGGCATCCGATTTGGATTCCGTCAGTTCTGACAAGTCACTTTCATCTCCCCGGTCGTATTGGAATGATCGGCACGGCCATCCGACCGGTATTTCGAATTTTAGACCCCCGGACCCGTCCTAACAGTTCATTTGAACTAAGTGTATTTTAAAAATGAAGTTTGAGCGCCGAGCTCAAACCGGGCATCCGATTTGGATTCCGTCAGTTCTGACAAGTCACTTTCATCTCCCCGGTCGTATTGGAATGATCGGCACGGCCATCCGACCGGTATTTCAGATTTTAGAACCAAATGCCCCGTCCTAACAGTTCATTTGAACTAAGTGTATTTTAAAAATGAAGTTTGAGCGCCGAGCTCAAACCGGGCATCCGATTTGGATTCCGTCAGTTCTGACAAGTCACTTTCATCTCCCCGGTCGTATTGGAATGACCGGCACGGCCATCCGACCGGTATTTCAGATTTTAGACCCCCGGACCCGTCCTAACAGTTCATTTGAAATAAGTGTATTTTAAAAATGAAGTTTGAGCGCCGAGCTCAAACCGGGCATCCGATTTGGATTCCGTCAGTTCTGACAAGTCACTTTCATCTCCCCGGTCGTATTGGAATGACCGGCACGGCCATCCGACCGGTATTTCAGATTTTAGAACCAAATGCATAAGTTGCTGCTTCTCGCTGCCTCCATTCAGGTTTGTTAATGTTTTCTTCTATGAATGGCATAACAAGAGGCACAATGTCATCTCCCACGGTCCGTGCAACCAAACCCAAGCATGTTCCTCCAGCCATTGCAAGATTCCAAACTCCTTCATATACGATGCAAGCTTCTCATAATACATGGAGGATATGGAGACCAAGCATTCGAATGCAGCCTGCCGTATCTTCACCTCAGGGGACAGAGTAGCTTCACAAATGACTCTCATGATATAATCCCTCTCCATATCATTCCCGAAGTTTGCCTGAGCAAATCCCAAAGAATTATGCAGAGCTCGAGTTGCAGCCAGCCTAACATCAATGTTTCCCTCAGAAGCACTCATGCCTTGAACAACCGCTGTCAATATCTTCACTTTGTTTACATTACTCTTGTTCCAGGTTTTTGTGGAGAACGTGAAACAGAGGTCACCTCTTTTGGTACCCCTCGTGTTTGCCTTGGTGGGGTGGGCCATCAAGCAAGTAGTTAACATCATACAGGTCATATTTTGCCTCTTTACATATCCTTTACCCGTTCATTTTGCTGCCAAGATAAAGATTCTTGCAAATTTTAGGTTGGTTCACCTCATGTAAGATCCTGTACACATTGTTGCTCCTGGTATATTAAAGCCCAGTGCCAGACTGAGCATTGACAAAAGCGTTTATGGAGAAAAGAGGTTGAATATCAACATTCTCTATTCGCCAGTCTCTTTGCAATGGGTTTAACTGTCGTACTGGCTAGAAGAGATATAGGCTTGAGTATCAAGAAACTTCTTGCACATTGTTGTCTGGTACGTCTAGGTTGAAATGCAACACCAACTTCATGGATTACTGACGGGATAACTTACTGTGTACTAAGTCAGCAGTTCCATGCAGCTATCTAGAACTGCCTTTGCTTTATAATCAGTGGATGCTGCATTTAGTTTCTTGATATCATGAGATCACTTCATGTTTCTCGTTTCTTTTGCACGAGTCTTATTATGTTTCCTGCCTGTTTCAGATGAAAACAGCAGCTGATGCCTGCGTTCTCTACGACATGAAGAGAAGCCAATGATGAAGCATCACTGACAACCACGGAGTAATCTTTTCCAGTGTGGTCTATTGTCGAAACAAGAAATCACTTTCTTGTGTACTGATGTTCGTGTGTTCATTAAGTAGACATGGATCGATTGTGTCCATTTTCCTGGGTCTAAAAACGTTTTTGGTTTTTATTACATAAATCAAACTGCATTGATTAAAATCAGAAAATTCTCAGTTGTGGTTATACAAATGAGGGTGCATCAAGATTATTTCCTCAAAAGTATGGATATGGAGAACAGTATTTACATGGTAGTGAAAGTAGCCAGTGCCATTCTGGGTTCTGCTACCATGTTGCAATATCATGTTCATCCAGGTTGACAAAGAGAGAACATAAAGAAGTATGGTATAATACGCTCGTGTGCAAGACATGTCAGTGATCACAGACAGCTATGACATGGAAGATGCCAAGAGCTAGCAACCGGCAGGCAAGTTTGATCGTGACCTCCATGACAGGTTGTTGAAGAGAAGCAGAAACGTTATTCCATAATCACCTTCACTGGTAGGGCTGGAGGAGCAATCAAATCTTTTCTGTTATTGAGCCTGGCGGCATTCGTTCCCATTGTTGCAATTTGATGTAGAATGCCTTAATTGTTTGGGACGTGGAGTCCTGTCTACTGGGTGCAGTGTCTCGGGCCCGTGGGAAGCGGCCGTCACAATCCTTCTTCCCAAAGTTTAGGGTGCGTTCGGAACGGATGTTGGAGGACAGATTTTGGAGATTCTAATCATTCATTGAAATTTTCACTTTTTTATAATCATTTTAAATGTTCTAACAACTCCTCAGCTTTTATTTTATAATCTGTGCGGTGTTCAATTGTGTTTTATTTATTTTATAAAGTCACATGTGATTGGACTACATGTGTATGATGATGGTGTAGATGGACTAATGTGACCGTTGATGGATTTACGTGATGCATCAAACATGTTTCGTAAGGAGAGGATATACTATCTTGGACTTGGAGTACGGAACAGATGTTAGCAATAAATAAGTCATCTAACACTTACCTTTCTAAAAAGATCATTTTATGGTGCTATGGTATTTTCAAAGCCGGACAATTCAATGCCTCCAGCTACATGGGTGAGTCGCACCTCTTAAAAGAAACCAAAAGCGTGAACATGATCATCAACAGTCTGCAAAAGCAAGATATTAAGGCAACAAGAGGAATTCAGATTTATATTATGTTGTTTTCATTTCTTGCTACAAAATAATTTTCTAATAAGAATAAGTTCCATGCAAGAAAGTATGCATACCATTGCTGGACTTTCCTAAACTCTGAAAGCACCGGATATATGTTCTCAAAAGCCGTGTATGTCTCCTCTCTCACCTGCCACATGCCAAGAATTGGCAAGTCAGAACTAACATAACAAACTTGATGACAACCATCAATCATATTCAGGAATTCCTTCACCTTTGCTGTCCTGAATTGTAAATCCGTCAACTCATGCAGCTTCTCCAAACCAATGTATTGGGTCAAACCCGTGTGCTGAAACTGTTTTGGGACCTAGGGCCATGAAAGTCTCATCAGGTTCTCTGCTATGTCTTCAGTACAGCAGATCCCATATTTACCTTCTGCCTTCACAAATCACAATTAATAGCATTCTCATAATAGTCTCATTTATTTATTTCTTTAAATGCAATCAGATGCTTACTGTTCCTTAAAAGAAAGAATAAAAGCTTAATATACTCTAATCAGCCTTATCCTCAATGCAACATTCCAAGCACAAGTTCCAGCTCTCTTGATTTCTGTCTGGAAGCCAATGTTCTGAGCATTCGCATCAATGCATGGACCGGGTAGGTGCTAGGAGCAAGAACATATGTGAGTCTCAGCCAGGCCTTTCAACTCCATCCACTGGTTGTGGCAAGCAACCAACAAGCACGCACAGATCATTCACCTCTTGGTCTGCCACAAGGTGGGACCTGCCTGACAGCTATGATGCAATGGTGTGTTCCATTGGAGACCACAAGTCAATAATGGACGGTTCCTCATGAAAATCTCCACAAACATCCACCAAGCATATAGATTATGAACAAACGAATTTTGCTCGGGCCAGCAAAGTCTCAAAGAGGCAAATTAACAAGCCTAGAAAATCTAAAGATTCAAATCATAGTTGTGGAATCCACTCTAACGAACAAAACACTTTAGAGGAAGAAAATCAAAATTGAGGAATGCAATTGCTGGATGAATGTCCATGATTCCATATGATAGCACTATCACAAAGTGGATGTAAGAAGGATGTTTCAAACTGAATAAAACACAAGATGGAAGACATGATATAGAGAGTTCTGCATTCATCAGAAGGTTTGAGGCTAAAAACGCATTTATATGACAATCACATGGCCACACAGAGTTTTGCAATCAAAGTGTCAAAGAGCATTGACCAAGACAACACAGACTGTTCAGGGGAAAAAAAGGAAACAATTCCGAAATTCTTTAACTTTCATTTTCTGGATAAAAGGCAAAGGGAAATGACAGTCAACAGAAAACACAATTCAATTCATGAACTAATTAACTATCAAGTTGGAGAATCCAACATTGTACAGCGCAGAAAACTGATCACAGGTAGTAACTGATCCATAATGGCAAAGAAATGAGCAAGGTACAGTTGGAAATGAAATTAAAAAGTGAGGTGCTGTACCGATGATGGAATATATGTGCAACAAATGCAAGATTCAGATTTGTTGAGCCGTCCACAATGTCTTTTGGAGTCAAGTACTTTTTGCAATTCATCCTCTCTGCATGCTCCAGGATCAGCTTAATTTGCTCTTTCAGTGGGGTCTTTGGTATCCAAGGTGGTTGGGCTGCAGTGCTCAGGGGCAAGGACATTGAGGAGGTAAGCATAAGCCTCTCCATCCTGCCAGTCAAGCAACCAATAAGATGCACAAACCGGTACAAACCGTATGAACAAAAAACAGATAGAAAGGAAATTCATAACAGATACATAACACAGACCAAATAGCATCAATGACCCAGAGATGATTTACACTAGTCACTTTGCTTCGTAGAAAAGAAACTTTAAAACTTGAAAGGAGCTGCATGGAATGTTATTGCTCCTTAAGTAGTCTGGCACCAGTATGAATGAGTTTATTTATAAAAAATTACCCATGAGGAAACAAAATAAAGTTTATATTTTACTTATCCAGGCTGCCAGACATTCCAAAAAGGCCTACAGCAGTGTCAGCACAATTTGAAGCTACTTGAATGTAGAAGTAGATAAGAGAGATGTTAGCTTATGCCCGGTGTTCTTTTTCTTCGGCTACATATTTATACGTTCCTTTTATCTTTTCCCAGCAATATCTCTGGTACATTTTTTTTACAATATTTACATTGAATGTTGAATAACAATTACCTGTTCCATCATAGGTTGACTTTTGCCCGCTAACAAATAGATCTTCCTCTACTTTTGTCTCTTACCCGGCCGGCCCCCAAATCCACCTCTTTGATGAGAGATACATGCAGACTTTGTTTTCACTGCTACTGTCCCTTGCAAAGTCCAATTTTGAAGTAAATGTATGTTGTAGCTCACTCTAACCTGACCTATTCAATCTTTGTTCATAAGTTTACAAAAAAATTCATTATAGTTCATTAAAATTGTACTTAGGATGATTTTTAGATTATTCAAAAAAAAAGGGACCTTGAATAAAACATAGATTACCCATGAATTTCTCCTTGAATAAAGTGTTGACAGCTCAGGAATATTTGATCTGGAGAGTGATAGTATTGTCCATTGGCATGATTAAGATTCTCTAGTGTAATATTTGATTGTCATCTCCGAGATATTTTTGGAGTGAATTAGGGGCGGGTATATCACCCCGACTGACCCACTCCTAACCCACCTCGGGTGATTTATTTCACCCCTTTTTAAGAATTCGCATACCCTAACTTTATCTCTAACCGACTCCGATTAAGAAAAAAAAACGAACTAAATAAGAATAACTCGTCTCACCCTAATTAATCTATCGTAATCGGATTTACTTCTTTATCAAAGTGGCCCTACGAAATTAGTCCATCGCTTGCGGGTCGTGACAAAGTGCCTTCAAACGTTAAGATTGCGTTTGAGAACGCAGATAGAAAAAGAGGCCATGGAATGATTATTTAAGCCTCAGTCTTTAAATAAAACTCTAGTGACACGTATTACATCTGTTGAATTTTTACACTATTTTTGGTTCTCATAAGAATGATGGGGTCATATGTAGAGTTCATCTTGTACCTTTGCTTTAAAATTCTCATAATCCAATGTTTGGATTTGTTGGTTCTCAAGTTCTTGGATTTTGGGTTTGCTACAGTTTTAAATCGAAAAATAAGAATTGGGGAAAATACATGACACAATAAATGGACTGCATATTGAAGCCAGAACATTAATAACGGACCGGACAAACTAAAAAGATAATCTTATAATATTTCACACTATTTTACAGGAGAACAAATGATATGTGGACACCATCTCAAGAGTCTTAAATAAATCAGGTTCATTGCACGAGCATAGCCCCTCCCCCGGAGCCCCTCCCCCTCCACCGGAGCCCCTCCCCCTGCGCAGCCCCCCCTCCACCGGAGCCCCTCCCCCTGCGCAACCCCCTCCCCTCCACCGGAGCCCCCTCCCCCTCACCCCTGCGGAGCCCCCTCCCCTCCACCGGAGCCCATCCCCCTGCGCAGCCCCCCCTCCACCGGAGCCCCTCCCCCTGCGCAGCCCCCTCCCCTCCACCGGAGCCCCCTCCCCCTCACCCCACCGGAGCCCCTCCCCCTGCGCAGCCCCCTCCCGTCCACCGGAGCCCCCTCCCCCTCACCCCTGCGGAGCCCCCTCCCCTCCACCGGAGCCCCTCCACCGGAGCCCCTCCCCCTCCACCGGAGCCCCTCCCCCTGCGCAGCCCCCCCTCCACCGGAGCCCCTCCCCCTGCGCAACCCCCTCCCCTCCACCGGAGCCCCCTCCCCCTCACCCCTGCGGAGCCCCCTCCCCTCCACCGGAGCCCATCCCCCTGCGCAGCCCCCCCTCCACCGGAGCCCCTCCCCCTGCGCAGCCCCCTCCCCTCCACCGGAGCCCCCTCCCCCTCACCCCACCGGAGCCCCTCCCCCTGCGCAGCCCCCTCCCGTCCACCGGAGCCCCCTCCCCCTCACCCCTGCGGAGCCCCCTCCCCTCCACCGGAGCCCCTCCCCCTCCCCTGCGCAGCCCCCTCCCCCTCCCCTGCGGAGCCCCCTCCCCCTCACCCGAGCTCCACCCCCCCTCCCAGACCAACCTCCCCCGCCACCCCCTCCCACCGAAACCCCCCTCACTGGAACCCCTCCAAGAAGAAAAAAAATGAGAAATAGGGCATGGTCGATGGCCGGCGGGGAGGGAGAGGGGGGGGGAGAGAGGCGCGGGGCTGGAGGGAGAGGAGAGGGGGGGGAGATCGAGAGGGAGAGGACTTACCAGACCGAGGAGGGTGACGACGAGGACGACGGGGACCGACGAGGTCGACGGCGAGGATGGTGCGGGGCTGGCCGAGACAGCGAGCTCCGGCGTCCGTCCACCACCACGCCGCTCGCCACGCCCGTGGCCGCAAGGCAGAGGGGGGGGGGGGGGAGGGCGAGGCGGCCGGAGGGGGAGGGGAGAGCTCCGGTGGAGGAAGGTTATCAATGCAGGGGAGAGATGGTCGCGCTGTAAATGCAGTCATATCAGCGACCGATTAGAGACCGAAATATATTCGGTCGCAACATCGGTCTCCAATTCGGTCGATTTTGAAAAAAAAGAGACCGGAATAAATTCGAGCTAAATATAGCGACCGATTGGAGACCGAAATAAATTCGGTCGCCAAAACGGTCTCAGATATGCGACCGATTATTTCGGTCGCCGAATTGGTCTCTATTTGGGACCGACTAGCGACCGATTTAATCGGTCTCTAATTCGGTCGCTATAGCCACTTTTTCTTGTAGTGTGTGCTTCCTCTACACACTTCCAAGACTCATCATCATCAAGACACCTTAGAAGAACACCAGTGAGGCTTCTCTTGTATAGCAATCCTCTAATCACCGTATACCTTTGGGCAACTCTCCTTATGGCCCTCTTATCTTCTGCTGTTGCTTCTGTAGGGTAAGACTGGTCTTTGCAATATTTAACAATCTCATAGAACCATGGCTTCTCCTCATCAGCCAATTCTTCTTCCAATTCGACCAACATAATTTCCCTCTTTTCAGCGACTTCTCTATCCTGAGCCATCTTTGACATTTCCTCCTGAACTCTTAAATAGGAAGGGTTGTGAATAGCAGGGAAGAGAAGCTTGTGGATAGAAACGGACAGAGCTCTTCTACCCAGAGGAAACCTTAATGATGATGCCAACGAAGCAAGGGCGTCGGCGAGAATGTTCTGATTGCGAGGAACGTGGACAAAGACCAACTTAGTGAACAGTTTAGCGAAAGCAACAGTAAGCTCTTGATATGGCTTGAGCTTGGGATCGCGAGTGTGATATTTGGTGAGCACTTGGCGAAGGATAAGTTGACTATCACCTATGACTCGTAATTCAGTGACCCAGAAGGAATAGGCAAGGTTCAGACCTGCTAGAAGAGCCTCATATTCAGCCACGTTGTTGGTGACTGGAAATGAGAGCTGGAATGCATCTGGGATAGCGACACCTTCAGGTGACAAAAGAACAATGCCAATACCTCTCCCCTGGGAATTCAAAGCTCCATCAAAATATAATGTCCACATGGGATCATCAGACTGGGTAATGGACATTAGTTCCTCATCTGGAAACTCTGATTGAACAGGATCAAACTTGGGGAGAGGGTGATGAGCGAGATGCTCGGCTATAGCATAGCCATTAATCGCCTTTTGCTGAATATAGGTGATGTCAAATTGAGATAGAAAACTTTGCCAACGTGCTAGCCTATCAGTAAGAATAAACTTTTCCAAGAGAAATTTGATAGGATTCATCCGAGCAATCAAGTGGACTTCGTGAGCAAGAAAGTAATGTTTCAATTTCTGTACTACCCACACAAGGGTGGCACATGTCTTCTCCATGGCCGTATACTTTCGTTCACAGGGGTTGAGGAGTTTGGACAAGTAATAGGTTGCCCGTTCCTTGCCTTCCTCATTGATTTGTGCCAGGACGACTCCCACAGAGTCGTCTAGGACCGAGACATATAGGATCAAAGGCTTATCTGGAATAGGCGGAGTGAGAACAGGCGGGTTGGCCAGATATTCCTTTAATCCGTCAAAAGCATTCTGAAACTTAGAATCCCAACAGAATTTGGTCCCTGCTTTGGTCAACTCGTAGAAGGGTCGGCACCTTTGCGAGTGTTGAGACACAAAGCGACGGATAAATTGCAACCTCCCGATTAATCCTCGAACTTCTCTCAAATTCTTCGGGGGTGACATATCCCTAATTGCCTTAGCCTTGTTGGGATCTATCTCAATACCCCTTTTGCTCACAATGAAGCCAAGTAATTTGCCAGATGATACACCAAACACACATTTCTTTGGATTCATTTTCAAATTGAATTCACGGGATCTTTACAATACCTTTGCAAGGACCTCGGGATGTTTCGCCCTAGTTTTAGATTTTACCAATAAATCATCCACATATACCTCCAAATATATGTGCATCATGTCGTGGAATATTGCCATCATAGCCCTTTGGTAAGTGACTCCAGCGTTCTTCAGTCCAAATGGCATGACCACATAACAATAAGTTCCCCAGGGAGTAGTGAATGAAGTTTTCTCCTGGTCTTCTTCTGCCAAACGGATTTGATTATATCCAGAAAATCCATCCATGAATGAAAGGGTTTCATATCCTGCCGTGTTATCAATCAACACATCAATATGAGGCAAAGAGAAATCATCCTTCGGACACGCACGGTTAAGGTTCCGGAAGTCAATACAAATTCTCACCTTTCCATCTTTCTTCATGACCGGGACAATGTTTGCGACCCACTGAGGATAAAGAACGACTCTTATGAACCTAGCTTTGTGGAGCTTATCGACCTCTTCCTTCATTTTCAAAGCCATTTGTGGGCGAAAACGTCTTAACCGTTACTTTACCGAGATGGACCCTGGTTCGAGGGTGAGACGATGCTCAACCAGAGTAGAATCTAATCCTGGCATATCCTCATAGCTCCATGCAAACGTGTCCTTGTAATCCTTAAGAACCTTAACTAGTGCCTCTTCTTCAGATGATGGTAAATTATCACTTATGAGGACAATCCTAGGGTCTTCCTCAGTTCCCAGATTGATCTCTTTGGTAGACTCTTCTACAGCGGCTGACGGTTCGTCAAATCTGCTCATTCCACTAGCATAGGTGTCAGCCGCATCCTCATATTCTTCGTCATCTTCTTCAACGGGGTATTCCTCGTCAGTGAGTTCATAGACCACATACCCTTCATCAATCATGCAATTATTCTCACATTCTATTTCTGGCAGTTGGACGGGATTTTCTAGCAATTGGGGAACTGCTAGAAGGGCTTGACACCTATCGGCTAAATCTAAAAGGAACCGCCGAGGGATCTGCTTACCCTTGGATTTCTTCTTAGACACTACCCTCGACTTATTATTGCTAGCTAGACTGACATTTACAGAAGAAGAAACTGAAGAGGATGGTGAAGAATGTACAGGGAAAGACCCCTCAGATGAGGGGAAAAGAAGGTCGCTCAGGGGACCTTGAATGAGTGGCCCGTGAGTCGGGGCACACTCGTGGGAGATATAGGAGGTTTCCTCAAAGACAATGCGCTGTTGAGGAGTTGTGGAATTGGCGTTTTTTTTTCATTTTCATTTTTAATAACAAAACAGTGAAAAGAAATTGGAGGAGGTGTTAAGGGAATTAGAGCTAGAGGGTTGTGTAGCTCGTAGAGAAAATCATGATTAAAAATCTTACGCGAGTTGAGAAACTCACGCAGGTAAACGAGTAAAGAAGGAGACCTGGGAAGATCATCAGACAACTGTCTGGCCCAGGAAGAAGACAGCAACAGAGGCTGTGATAGATGGGTAGAGAAGATGACGGCTAATGAGCCGTCGGTGACAATATTGGTGACGGATGATGACCCGTCGATGACAACATCCTCTTGGCGAGGAGGGTTTGACATTCTGGCAAGTGTGGTGGTGTCCCCTGGCATTTCGGAGATCAAAGACGACCCTTCTAGATGTGGAGGCGAGAACATTCTTTCCAGTGCAATGGATATATCTGGTATGTCAAACCATTTATACCATTCACAATCCAGGTGAATCATCTTTCCCTTTTTAGGGATCCTTGAACATCCTTGAGCTAAAAACACATCCCGTGACCCCCCAGGTGATTCCGGTGGAGGATCTCCCATCTGGACGATGGGCCCCTTTTTGAAATGTGAGGACAAAGTCCAAGTGAGGGGTTTGCGGTCTGATTCGAATGGCCCCTTAAAACCCAAGCCAGCTCTATGGATTGGCTTTATCTTTTGGAGTGGTCTCAGCCTTCCTTGTAGTTGTGCCCCTAGACCTTTGCCATCTTGGTAGCCAATATTTCTCATAATCTCCCATCCTTTGGAGCGGAAGGGGAGACGTGAGTTTAACATAGGGAATGGCTTTTGTTGTGTGAAGGGAGCACGGCAGGGATCATACACATCCAACAAGGACAGTATGGGCCGATGAGTCGGCCAGACCGAAGGCAAAGAGGTGTTGATAGCATCCACCGTAGAACAGATGGGCATGCTCATTACCTTGATAACCCATCCTTTGTATGGAAATTTCAAACACTGATGATTGGTGGATGGTACAGCATCCATAGCTTCAATGTAGGTACGGCCTAGTATAGCCTTGAAAGTGGGATCCATATCAAGGACATGGAATTCCGTGAAGACTGATACAGGGCCTAGTTCTACATTGAGGGCAATCATCCCCATTGGCGGCCTCTTACTGTTGTCGTAGGCAGTGACTGTAATTGAGGAGGGCATGAGTTTTTCTTCATCAACCCCACATACTTGAAGAGTACTCGGGGAAATCACATTTATAGACGCGCCCGTGTCTACCAGGCACGGATCCACTGATACGCCATTGATTTTCACCGCAATACACAACGCATATTTTCGAGCTTCCTTGGGGGCAAGCTCGTGATTGTGAAACATGATAGGCGGTTGTGTATCAGTGGGCGTCAGGACTGCTGAGATTTTCTCCACAGGGAGATCCTCGTTCACCATGACCTTTTGGAGATATTCCCTTAAAGCTTCTTGGTGAGATGGGGATCTTTTGATCAACTCAAGGATGGAGATACGGGCGGGCGTCTTATCCAGATGTTTTAGCAAATCATACTGGGTCCCAGGGATGGACTCTTCTGACTGCTCTTCCTTATCTTTCTCGGGCCGAGATTGTTCAGGGGCCTGACTATTCTGGGGAAACACCCGGTGGAACATTCTTCCACTCCGGAGCACCATTGCTTGTGGGTCTCGTTGCACCTCTATGGTATTAGGTGTGGACTTTAACAAAGGTTTAAGGGGTAATAGTGGAGGAATGGTTGGTGGGATAGGGGTTATGATGGGTGTAGGTGTTTTGATCAGGGGTTTGCTTGGTGGAGGTATAGTAGAGGTAGAAGGAGTCTCGGGTGAATCACGGATGATAAAGGGTTTAGATGGTTGAGGTAGATTAGAAACGGAGGTGACTTGGGGTGGATGATGGACGATAAGGGGTTCATATGATGGAGGGGGTATAGTGGAAGTAGAGGGAACCTCAAATGAATGGTGACTGATAAGAGGTTTAAACGGTGGGGGAGGAGGTTCAATGGGGGTAGAGGTGGATGGTGCGTCATACGGATAATGGGCGGTAAAAAGGTTAGAAGGCGGGGGTAAAGGTGCGATAGAGGTAGATGGTAAATTAGAGGAATAAGAAGTGATCAGGGGACTTCGGGGTGAAAAAGGAGTGTGAGATGGCCTTTGGTGATGGACTAACGGTGAATTGACGATAGGGGTACGAATAAGAGATCGTGATGGCTGCGGAACGGGAGAAGGACCAAATAGGGGTTGTGAGGGGGTTGAATGGTAAGAAGAGGCTGTTCGAAGGAGACGAGGAGGTTGATTGGTGGTATGATTGGTAGCGAGGACAGAGGTGCTTTCTAAATGACAGGTTTGCTCTCTTCCAACTTCCGAGAAGGAGGAAATCGGATTAACCTGGTAGTTGGGCTGTTGGTGCTCCGGAAGCGGGTTATGGATGATGCCCATATTAGGCTGCTGTTGTGGGGCCTGCTGAGGCTATTGTTGTTGTTGATGCGGTTGTTGTGGCAACTGTGGCCTAGGCGGAGGTCTCCTGGCCTTTAGGGTGGCGATGCATCGCCTCATTTCATCCCAATCGATTTCACCGAGATCATTCATGTCATAAATATAATCTTTGAAGTTGAAACAATTCTCCACCGTATGACCCGGCTGTCTGTGATAGACACAATACCTGGAGGTATCAGCATTTGAGGGCCATGCAAACTTTTTTTTGGGCAAAGTAAGCAGGTTGGCAGCCATGAGGGCATTAAAAATGTCCGGCAATGCCTCGGGCAATGGTGGATAATGGGCTCTTTTGGGTCCAATGGGCCTCATCCGTTGTTGTGGTGGGCCGTAATTTCCCGGGGGTGGAACTTGGTGATACTGAGGCTGTGGTTGTTGTTGTTGTTGGGGATGAAAGGGTTGAGGCATGTTGTTTTGAAGGGGGTTATTTTGGGGTGGAGGACAATAAAGAGGTGGACTTTGTTGAAAGGGAGGTCGTGAAACCTGAGGAGGCCTTGGGTTAACTGGTTGGTTGGGGCTGCCAAGCACACTCACTTGCTCATTTATGACGACTCCCTCAGTTGTTCCTCCTTGAACACCAGTGCCCGTCTTCTTAAACACCATAGGCTTTGAGGGTTCAAACATATGCATGATGGGAGAATCTTTTAATTGGGTCTGGATATACCGAGCCCTCTCATAAAGTTCCTCCATCGTGGTAAGCTTATTCATGGCCAAAATGTGTCTAAACTGCGGGGTTGCATTAGACACGATCATTTTCACTTGCTCGGGTTCTGAAAGGGTATCTTTTATCTTATCGGCCAGAGACCTCCACCTATCAGCATACTGGACAAAATCCTCATCTGACCTCATTTTCTCAGCAACTAGGTCGGTGATAGAAAGGGAGGGACCGACCCTATCCCGGTACTTCTGTATGAATTTGGCTTTGACAATTTCAAAATCTCCAGCCTCACTCGGCTCTAGTGAATAGAACCATTCTAGGGCGGGACCATCCAATGATTTTCGAAAAAGGTAAGCCAGGGATTTTGGATCATTCTGCCATGAGGAAGATTCATACATAAAATCCTTGATGTGAATATAAGGATTTCCCATGCCGTTATACCAACGGTATGTAGGCATTTCGGAGGGAGGAAGATGAAATATGGGGAGATTTGGCAGGGAAATGTCAGGGACAGACTTCCCATGTGCCTCTTTCTTGAAATTTCGGAACTCCTCGTTCATTTCAGTGTATTTGTTGAGGAGGGACTGAGTGAGCTCCTCGGCAGGTGAAAGTGGGGCCTGCCATTAAGGCTGAGAAGGCCTTATAGGGACCTGAGAAGGGAACCCTGAGCCAGATGGGTATGGTGGCCCACCAGTGGACGGACCCGCTTGGGGTACCGTATGAGGAATGGCAGGGGTTTGAGACTGTAGAGGGGGAAATTGGTGAGAGGCGGGCTGTTGGCTCGCCTATCCTTGAAGTGAAGAAGAAGGAGCGACATATACATGTGATGGAGATGTAGTAGCCTGGAGCGGCTGTTGGTAGGATGTGGGAGCCGGAGTTGACTCCTGAGGAGGGGGAGAAACAGACTTCCCCTTTAAAATGGCCTGAAAGGCCAGAAGTTGCTCAGGGCTGAGCTGTGTACTAGCGAGGACACCCAAAAGGGAAAAGATATCCTGGGGTGGAGCTACCTCCCGTGGAACAACGGGGACCTCTTGTGAGGTGTCGCGGGAGGGGCCTGAGTCCATTGCGTGGACCCGTGGGTCAGCTGACTGACCACGACCTAATTGATTCTCTTCGGAAGAGTCGTGAGCCATTCCTGTAATTTTACCAGAGCGTAAATGCATACACTAGCAAACAAGTATCAGGGATTAACAGACAAGTGGATGATCTTACGCCATTTTTTTTGTTTTTGTTTTAACCGTTTTTTTGTGTTTTGATTTACTTAATTTTTTTTTGATTTTTCTTAGTAGGAGGGACCCTAATTGCACTTTGTTTTACCGCCGTGTCAGCTAGGGGCACTCGTCTCACTACGAATAGGTAACTAACTCCGGGGTACTTCAGTGGTACAACCAGCCCAGTGAACGAAGAGGGAATCCTTCGCTGTCGGGGACTTACGGAGGTCTCAATGGAGGAGATCCTAGTCCGTCGAGAGGAATTCCCGATGGAGAGTCCTTCCTTCACCGAGAGGGGTTAATCCTTAAATAAGTAAAAGAAAGAAAAGAAAAGGGGTAAATGCATGAAATGCAGTGCTGAATAAAAGATGTATAATGCACAAATACCAGAGATAAACACACAAATAGAACAGAGATAGTCACAATGATATAACAGAGATATAAAAGCAGTAAACAGATGGAGTAAGATACAACCGTTCCTCTTTCCGAGACACGTAGACCACTTGTAAAAAAGACTATGAGAGTGCACGTGGTGCACGAGGGGGATGACGTAGCGCACGCGGGCGCAAATAAAAAGGGGCACACGTGGGTGCGGAGTAGAGGGGAGCACACGTGGGTGCTAAATGGAGGGGGCACACGTGGGTGCCATGTAGAGGAGAGCACGCGTGGGTGCTAAATGGAGAGGGCACACGTGGGTGCTAAATGGAGAGGCACATGTGGGTGCCGAATGGAGGGGAGTGCACGTGGTGCACGAGACAACGTTAACCTCTCAAATAACCACAAAGGACCGGGAGGAGTGCACGTGGTGCACGAGGGGAGTGAGCGCGCGTGGGCGCAATAGGGAAGGGCACACGTGGGTGCCGAAAGGAGGGACACACGTGGGTGTCAAAAGGAGGGGCACACGTGGGTGCCGAAAGCTTGTGGGTAACCAAAAAAGTAAAAAGCAGGTCCCACCGTGATCGCCAGAGATGTGAACGCGTCACGTGGTGGACTGAGAGAGAGAGATGGGGTTTCTCCCTCTCTGAGTGATAACGGGTGAAAGAAATGAGGATAAAATAATGAAACGCGCGCTATGGGGATATGAAAGAACGGTGGACAAGTACGACCTATAGATGAGACAACAGTAAGGACATGGAGAATTTAGACTGACCGAACTCCGGTACGTAGCGGAGATAGGGGTCCGAAGACCCTCTCGCGCAAACTGAACCCCTTCCCGGTAGGCGTGACCTACTGTTCCGAGAACAGCTTTTCAGATACCGAATTCGAGTCGTGGGACTCTACGTAATAGAAATTGACAGACGGGAAGACACGTAGACTCGGAAATTATAACGATATATCCTCCTCGGACAGTTACAAGAACAATATGAATAAAGGCACACCACCGCAGGACATTGGTCTTTGCGGGGTTTTAACAACAATATTACAATATGAGCAGTAATTAATATATGTATATATAAAAACCACCGCGAGACATTGGCCTTACGGGATTTTTAATGCAATATAAATAATAAATATAAGTATATATATAAACCACCACGAGACATTGGCCTCTGCGGGGTTTTTAATGCATTATAAATAATAAATATAAATATATATACACACCACCACGTGACATTGGCCTCTGCGGGGTTCTTACTATAACATAGATAATAAATATAAGTACATAAATATATAAACCACCACGAGACTGTGGCCTCTGCGGGGTCTTTAATACGACATAAACAATATAAATAATAAATAAATAAATAAATAAATAAATATATATATATATATATATATAAACCACCACGAGACTGTGGCCTCTGAGGGGTCTTAATGTGACATAAAAAATATAAATAATATATATATATATATATATATATATATATATATATATATATATATATATATATATATATATATATAAATCACCACGAGACTGTGGCCTCTGAGGGGTCTTAATGTGACATAAATAATATAAATAATATATATATATATAAACCACCACGAGACTGTGCCCTCTGAGGGGTCTTTATTATAAGATAAGTATATGTGACAGGAAAGGAAAAGGGATGAAATAAACCGCCGCGAGATGTTGATCTCCACGGGATTTTAAAGCGATGATAGGGGAATGCTGAAATTAAATAGTTAAGAGTTAAAAAGTAAAGTGCAGAAAATGAAATGCTGAAATGGAAACGGTCGCGGGAGGTGACCCACCGCACCAATTAGGAGTTAGATATACAGAAAGTAAACAACAGAAACCGCCGTGGGGAATAATCCTCCGTGCGAGTGAGGCCAAAGACAGAAGAAGGTGACCGCTGCGGGAAGTAACTCTCCGCGGGTGTTATTAACAATAAAGAAAGTTAAAGAAGAGCGCGTTAGGAATTTTGTGATCGCCAGGGACCGAGGGTCCCGAACAGATTGATCGCTTTCACCTTTGACACGGGGTTATGCGGGCTCCAACTTCCTCTTCTTTCGACAGGCCGAAGAAGAGGGCCTTTGACTGGTTACCCTTACACAAATAACAAACAGAGAAAAATAACTAAATAAGAATAACGGCGGTATAGTACCAATCCTTAGATAATAAAACTATAAATAACATAAACGAACACGTACCTGGTTGGTGTGTTTAAAACCCCTTTGGAACTAAAAGGGTGGGAGAATGACATGATGAAATGCACGAATACAAAGACACTTACAAGCGAGGCCCTCTCGGAGAGAAAGGCATGGCACATATGTTAAATGATGCATGGAACATGATTGATTGACTAAGATAAAATAAGAGAGGGGAGAAAAGCTTATCGAGGGAGGCCGGCAACGAGCTTTGAGGAGGGCTCCAATAGCACGAGCACAGCACGACTAAGGAGCTTCCGAGCGGACTTCAGAGACTGATTAGGCCGAACATAATAACACACACAAGCGTATACATGTGAATGATAAGCATATTTATATAAACATTACATAGCCATATTAAAAATATTTAACATATACGTAAATACAAACATATATAAACATATACGTAAGTTGGTCAAAATAAAAGAACATGAATTTGAGAGAGAATGCGAGAAAGGGAGAGAGAAAACTCCTTTTTTTTAATCCATTTTTAAGACTTTGTTTTTAGAAGAAAAGAGATGAGATATATATACATATGTGATATAGATATATATATATGATATCTATATATATAGGTATTATCTATATGTATAATATATATATATATATATATATATATATAGGGGAGAGAAAGAAAGAGAGAGGATGAGAGGGAGAGAGGGACGGAGGGGGGCGTGTGAGAAAGAGAGAGAAGAGAGGGAAGATGATTAAAAAAATGAAAAAGAGAGAGAGATCGAGAGAGAGAAGAGAGGGGCGAGTGAGAGAGAAAGAGAGAGGATAAAAAAATTAAAAAAGAGAGAGAGAGGGAGAGTGAGTGAGACGGAGAGAGGAGGGAGAGATCGAGAGAGAGAGAAGAGAGAGAGAGAGAGACGCGGTGAGAAGAGAGAGATGGGAGAGGGAGATGCAGAGAGGGAGGCGGATTAAAAAAGTAAAAAAAAGGTGAGAGAGAGAGGGGGGTCGAGAGAGAGAGGCGGTGGGATGAAGAGGAGAGGGAGGCGGTGAGAAAAGAGAGAGAGGGAGAGAGAAAAAGAACGGGAGAGAGGGAGAGTGAGAGAGAGGAAACGGGAGAGAGGGGGGAAGAGAGAGACGACGGGAGAGAGAGAGAGAGAGGACGCGAGAGAGAACAGAGAGAGGGAAAGAGAGAGCACGGCGGGGAGGAGAGAGAGAGACCGTGAGAGAGTGGGAGAAAGGGAGAGAAAGAGAGGGGGGGAGAGAGCACGGCGGGGAGGAGAGAGAGACGGCAGAGGAGGGGTGAGAAAGAGAGAGACGCGAAGGGGAGAGAGAGAGAGAACCGGCAGGAGGAAGAGACCGGCAGGGAGGAAGAGAACCGGCAGGAGGGCGAAGGTGACGAGGGCGGCCGGTGATGGGCGTGCGCAGGTGATGTCTGGGCGCATGCAGGAGGTTGTGGGCGGCGGTGCGTGGTTGCGAAGCTGATGACGGCGAGGGTGGTGGAGGCAGCAGCGGCGGCTGTGGAGGTGGCCGGTGACGACCACGGTGGTCACGGCGGCTGGTGCAGTGGTTGTGTGGCCGATGGCGAGGTCGGGGCTGCCGTGGGCGACGGTGGCGGAGGCTAAGCGAGGGACGTGGACGTGGTGACGACGGCCGGGGACGTGGTTGCCGGTGAGGAAGCGTCGAAGGTGGCCGTCACGGGTTGACGTGCATGCAGGGAGGCGCTCGGACGGTGGAGAGGAGGAGGCTCGCAGTGGCTGGAGACGGCCGGTGCGGTTGCGGCAGGGGGGCTTGCGACGGCGAGGGAGCTCGGGCGTGAGGTGTTGCGGGAGGTGGACGACGGTTACTCCGGCGGTGGTCTGTCGGCGGAGACGACGACGTGGGCGGCTTGCAGCAGCGTCGGGGGAGCTTCGCGGGCGGCGTCCGGTGAGGGTGCAGCGGCGAGGGTTGCAGGTGGGCGGCTTCGACGTGGTGGAGGTGGAGGTGGCGAGATGGATGTAGGCAACGGCGGACGGTGGCTGGAGGTGGAGGTGTAGTGAGAAGGAGGGATGGGGGGAGGATGGTGAGGATGAGGGGAGTTGTGTTGCATGTGGGGGCGTCCGGGATGTTAGGTGAGAAGAGAGAGGGCTCACGGCTTGGGGGTTGGGCTGCTGGGAAAGAGGAGGTGAGGAGTTCGACCGGGGCTCATGCAAGAGAGAGGGGAAGTGGGTTAGCAACGTGGGGGAGAGGGAAACATGCAGTGGGATGATAGAGAGAGGTAGAGTATGATGGGGAATGTGTGACTTCGCGGGAGTGAGGATGGGGTAAGGGTGAGTGTGCATGTGTGTGCCGTGAGGGAGAGGGAGATGAGCAGTGAGGTGAGAGGGAAAGAAAGAGACGGGACAGGTGAGGGAGAAATTTGGTGAGAAGGAGGGAAGGAAATAGAAAATAGAAAGAGATGGGGAGAGAGTAAGATGGGGTAGGGAATATTATTTCTAATTGTCTTTTATTTTATTTTTTTATGCTTGTTTGTTTTTATTTGTTTTGTTTCTTTTATTGATTTTATATATATATATATTATTTATGGTTATTATATATTTTTTTGGTTTTTAATGAATATATTATGTATATACTAAACACTTATATATATATTTATATTTTATGAAAATAAATTTATTAAAGAAAATCAATTATATTATCTTTACGTAAACACAACTACACACATTTTTTGGGAATTTTATTTTTTTCTCTTTTTATTTATTTTATATGTACACATATTTTAATCTTCTCCCTTTCACAAAATAATGCAATTTAACCACAATTACGGAAATCACTCAAATAAAATAAAATGTAAGCCACTTCAGGGCATTACGGTACAATATGGGATTTACTCGTCGTGACGTCAGAAACGGCATGTCTACAAATGGCCACGGCAATCCCGTAGCCAATCATAGGGAGGAAAGAGAGCAAGTCCGCCCGAATCAGGCTCCTCAAGGTAGAGAGCAAGAGGCACGTACGCCTCGAGAGAGAGACCACGACATGAAGATGTCATCCTACGGAACGTCAAGATTGACGCTCCAAGTTTTGATGGGTCCCTCAACCCCGCTACATACCTTGAGTGGGAGACCGGGATGGACCAATATTTTGATTGGCATCGCCGCATGACCCCTGCCACAAGGGTGAGGTTTGCCAAAATGAAACTCCTGGGACAAGCCAAAACTTACTGGTGCAATGTTGAGAATCTCCTAACACGGAGACGAGAGGAGCCTATTAGCACGTGGGAAGAAATGAAGGAGAAATTGAGGGAGAAGTATCTGCCACCTTCCTACCATCAGCGTCTTTTAGACCAATGGTAGAAACTCACCCAAGATGGAAAGTCCGTGGACGAGTACATCACCAAATTTGATGACTACTTCCTTCGGTGTCGAGTCATGGAGGATGCCTCTGTCACCCTCTCTCGGTTTAGGGCTGGCTTACTCGAGAGTATTCAGCGGGAATTATTCTTGCGGGAGGTTAACACCCTCGAGCACGCCTACCAGGTTGCACGAGATGTTGAGAGGTTTCAAAGGGTGGCCACACCTCGGGTTCCCATCTACCGCCAACCTGAACCCCGAAACCCCATAGTCCGCTATACTGAGAGAGCTGGCCCCTCCACCTCCTACGTCCCTACTGCTACCCCACTTAGGGCCGTTGCCCCTACGGCTCCTTTCCCACGGAACCCATTACCTGCACCCGCAGCTGTGCCTAGGCTGGAGTACACTCCCCCGGTTGAGAGGAGAGATGACAAGGGCAAAGGAGTCGTCCCTAGCACCTCCCAACCAGCCCCTGTCTCGGGAGTCCGATGCTTCAGATGTCATAACCTAGGGCATATTGCCATCAATTGCCCAACCCGAGCATTGGTTATCACCGACCCCCAGTTCATGGAGCTTCCACCTCAGGAAGGAGAAATCCTTGAGAGATATGAGGCCGATCCCGACCTCATCACCCAGTTTGAGGAGTTAGATGTAGGATATGATGGCACGCATGTCGAGTACATGCAAGTGGGAGATATTGTCGAGAGTTCTAACCATGAAAGATTGGGTGTGGTCCGCTGCATCCTGGCACACCCACAGGAGGACGACTGGCGTCGAACCTCCATCTTCCAAACCTACATCATGGTCAAAACTCAACCCTGCAAGGTGATCTTCGACAACGGGAGCTGTATCAATGCAGTCTTTTCAGACTTTGTCTCCCGTCTAGGTCTACCTACTCATCCTCATCCTAGGCCGTACAACGTGGCTTGGGTTGACGACACTTCTATTCCAGTCACCACTACGTGTGTCATTCCCATCCAATTCCAGTCCTACCAAGGACAGATCCTATGTGACGTAGTGCCCATGAAGGTCGGTAGCATCATCCTAGGACGACCATGGATCTACGATGTAGACCTTACTACATTCGGTCGGTCCAATGAGTGTTCCTTCTCCCACAATGGGAAGAGAATTCAGTTGCTCCCAACACCCCCAAAGGTGGTCACGGGAAAGAGTCCTACCTCCACACCCACTGCATCCCCCAAAATTCGGGAGAATGCTCCAACCCCCACCAAAGGGAAGCTTCCCATTCCCTCCTCTCCTACACCTGTCATGTCCATCCCTAAGGCCCCTAAGGTTGACCATGACCCGATTAGGCGCCTTAACTTCATAGGTGTTCGTGAGATGAATAGAGAGGTTGCCGAGGGTGCCCCTGTTTGGGCTGTTGTCGTCACCATTACCTCTGAGGAGTCCCAGGTCTCTGTCCCACCCGAAGTCCAGGCAATCCTGCGGGACTTCCAAGATATCTTCCCGGAAGCCCTGCCTTCAACACTCCCTCCCATGCGTGATGTTCAACACGCCATTGATCTTGTCCCGGGGTCCACCCTACCCAACCTTCCCCACTACAGGTTGAACCCCAAGGAGCATGCTGAGCTCCAAAGGATTGTCGAGGACCTTATCCACAAAGGTTTCCTCAGGGTGAGCAAGAGCCCATGTGCTGTTCCTGTCTTGCTCACACCAAAGAAAGATGGCACCTGGCGGATGTGTGTTGACAGCCGCGCCATCAACAAAATCACTGTCAAGTATAGATTTCCCATTCCCCGTCTTGATGACATGCTTGACATGATGAGAGGAGCCACCATCTTTTCCAAGATTGACTTGAAAAGTGACTACCACCAGGTCCGGATTCGACCCGGGGATGAGTGGAAGACAGCCTTCAAAACAAAAGAGGGTCTGTATGAGTGGCTTGTCATGCCTTTTGGGCTATCCAATGCCCCTATCACCTTCATGAGGCTTATGACTGAAACCCTTCGCCCCCTCATTAGTCGCTTTGTTGTCGTCTACTTTGACGACATCCTCATTTATAGCCACAACCCTCAGGACCACATTCACCATTTGAGGGAGGTCTGCGAGACCCTGAGGAAAGAAACCCTGTTTGCCAACCTGACTAAGTGTGAATTCATGACAGATCGGGTCACTTTTCTCGGATTTGTGGTTTCAAGTCATGGAGTGTCTGTGGACCAATCCAAGGTCCGAGCCATAGTAGACTGGCCAGAGCCCCAGAATGTCCATGACGTTCGGAGTTTCCACGGGCTAGCCACCTTCTACAGACGCTTCATCTAGGGATTTAGCACCATTATGGCACCCATTACGGATTGCATCTGTAAGGGAAATTTTGAGTGGACCAAAGCCGCCTCCCAGGTTTTTCTTGCCATAAAGGAGCTTATGACCAAAGCCCCTGTCCTCCGCCTACCAGACTTTTCCAAAATCTTTGAGGTTTCATGTGATGCATCTGGCGTAGGAATAAGTGGAGTGCTTAGCCAGGAGAGCCACCTTGTGGCTTACTTTAGTGAGAAACTTTCTGATGCAAAGCTTCGATACTCCACATATGATAAGGAGTTTTATGCCGTGGTCCAAGTCCTCAAATACTGGAGACACTATCTCTTACCACAAGAGTTTGTCTTATACTCGGACCATGAGGCTTTGAAATTCCTTAGCTCTCAGAAGGGTTTAAACCCTAGGCATGGTCGGTGGGTAGAATTTCTCCAGTCCTTCACCTTTGTCCTAAAACATAAGGCTGGAAAGGATAATACGGTGGCCGACGCCTTGAGTCGAAGGGTCTCCCTTCTTTCCACTGTTCTGGTAGAGGTCACAGGATTTCTGTTTCGAGGGCAGCAACTCTGTGTCCCGAGGACTTCTGTTCGGGACTTTCTAGTCTGGGAAATGCATGCTGGAGGTCTTGCTGGTCACTTTGGCCGTAACAAGACCATCCATTCTGTGGAGGAGCACTTCTATTGGCCAGGCCTGAAGAGGGATGTGGCCAAGATTGTAACCCAGTGTAGGACATGCACGATGGCCAAACAGGTCAAACAGAACACTAGTGTCTACACTATTCTCCCCGTTCCTGATCGACCATGGGTTGATGTGAGCATGGATTTTATCCTTGGGTTACCACGCACTACTCATAAGCATGATTCCATCTTTGTTGTCGTTGATAGGTTCTCTAAGATGGCCCACTTCATTGCATGTTCCAAAACATCTGATGCATCTAGAGTAGCCCATTTATTCTTTGATGAAGTCGTGCGTCTGCATGGTCTTCCCCAAACCATCGTGTCTGACCGAGATGTCCGATTCACTAGCTATTTTTGGAAGACACTTTGGCACATAGTTGGCACCAAACTGAAGTTTTCCACTGCCTATCACCCCCAAACTGATGGGCAAACTGAGGTCGTCAATAGGAGTTTAGGGAATCTGTTGAGGTGTCTTGTAGGGGAACATTCCAGCACTTGGGATCTTCTTTTGCCCAGAGCCGAATTTGCATACAACAGCTCCATCAATAAGTCCATAGGCATGAGTCCATTTGAGGTCGTGCATGGCTACAAACCTAGGAAACCTGTGAATCTCATTCCCCTTCCCCTCGAGTCTAGAACGTCCAAGTCAGCTGAGGAATTTGCACAACATGTCAAAAGTCTGCATGAGTCAATTAGCAAGCAAATAAACCTCAGTAATGAGACTTATAAAAAATTGGCTGATTCGCATAGGCGTCACCATGAATTTCAAGAAGGTGACTTGGTTATGGTACGGGTCCGACCCGAACGACTCCCCTCGGGAGCCGTTAAAAAGTTGCAGGCCCGTAGTGATGGACCCTTCCCAATTCTGCGGAAGATTGCCTCCAATGCTTATGTTGTGGACTTACCTCCCGAATATGGGATTAGCTCGACTTTTAATGTGGCAGATCTACTGGCCTACACGGAACCCACCGCGATTCCTAGTGACGCTTTCGAGGCTTCTCCTTCCATTGAGAGTGAGCCCACCCCTGTACGTCCCACAGCCTCGAGAGTACCGTGCGAGCACATTGAGAGGATACTGGATGAGCAGGTGACCACTACACGGAGTAGGGTGTACCAGCGCTACCTTGTCCGCTGGCGGGACCGTCCACCTTCTGACGATTCCTGGATCAGCCGGGAAGATCTCCAGCGTCTCGATCCAGATCTGCTGGAGCACCACCACAGCAGTGTCCCCCCTTACTCGACGGAGTCGAGTTCCAGCCGTCCCGGGAGGGTTGGTGGGGACACCGGGTCCACTACTGGGCCCACTACTCGGAGCCGACGCCGCACCGCACCAACTGCACCAAGCTTATGGCTCGGAGACTCGATTGAAGACCCGGCATACTGAGTAGTTCTACTTGTGTGTATTTATATCTTTGAGTATTGAGTATTTGTGTATGTATGTATACATGTACTCCTATATGTATTTTTTTCTTTCGTCTTATTAGGCTAGTCTAAGTCAAATAAGCATGTGTATTTTATATTTAATTTGATTAAAACCCACAAAGTCTTTAGTGGGTTGGTGGCCTTTATTTTATTAGGCTAGGATAGATATGCAAATAAGAAAAGTAGGGAAGGTATGAATGTAATGGGCCTTTCCTATAAATAGGAGGTCAATGCTTGTTACGAGGGATATGTTGTTATGATGATATGAATTGAAGAAGTGTGTTTTTGTGTGTGAGAGCTATCTCTCTTGCATTTCTTCCTTCCCTCATTCTCTTTTGAGTGTGAGTGTGTCGCCCGGTGTGAGACCGTCCGGCGTGAGACCGAGCTGTGTGAGATAGCAGTTATCCGTTCTCGTCCTGTTCGCGTCCCGGAGTGCCGTCGATCCATTCCCACGTCGCCGCCGCGTCATAAGCTGTTGAGGATGTGGGTCTTTGCGATAACCTCTTCGATACCTAAGTAGATGATTAGAGGCGGTCCCTAAGTTAAGACAACACGAGCTAAGACATGTGTCAGGTGTTGGGTGTGGGACTTACCTTCTTACCTACGCAACGAGGTTATATTGAGACGAGGGAGAGAGATGCACTTGTGAACTTCAGACGTGAGACTATTCGCGTTTCGCTCAAATTCGGCATCTACCCTGCGGCGAAGGCTCCACGATCTTGGGTGAAGCTCAAGCGGCGGTCCAGTTCCGCCTCCGAATCCGGTTACCCATCAGTTGCCCAGGCATAGCATCGCTGTTGTGAACTAGGGAGGGAAATCCCCAGGTACGGAGCTCGGTCAGCTGAGGTCAGTAATTATTCATCTGCATGACATTTGCCAAAGGATATCAGGGAATGATTTTATTTGAATTCTAGGAGCACTGCAGCGATGCGAAGGGTGCGTTTGGTACAGATGTTGGAGAGAGATTTTTCCCTCTCCAATCATTGGAATCTTTCACTTTTTAGAATACTTTCCAAATGAAACAATGTCCCATCAAATTTTTTTTGTGACGGATTTCGAGATATAGAGAGATATAGGAAGAAAAGGAGGGAGAGTCGACAATCTCTAAAAGCTCCATAAAAGGAGCTTCTTCTCTCTCTAGAGAGATTTTGAAAAAATCCCTCCATAAAGAGAGTGCCCAAACGCGCCCGAAGATTCGACGGAGCCAACAACAAATTAACTTGGACTTGAAGGCTACATAGACAAAAGGGTTATAAATTACAAGTCGACTATCGGTGCCATATGATATCGTATTATATTATATCATTATGTATTACGAATAAAAAATCATATATTAAATATATATTATATTAAAATATGATGAAAAATTATATGGGTCACTTTGATAATGGATTAAGGTGGATTAGGATGAATTAATCGGGGTCGGATGATTTATTATCTGTTGGATACTTTTTTCTTTAATCCGAGTCAGATAAGATTAGAGTGGATTAACTCATTCCCACTACAAGAAAAATCGCGGATAGCGACCGACATAGTCGGTCGCTATTCAGTCGTAGATCGGTCGCAAATCTGCATTGCGACCGAACAGAGACTATCTAGCGACCGAATATGTCGGTCGCTATATAATGGTCGCTATATAGCGACCGACATAATTCGGTCGCAATATCCGTCGTTACAAGAGACCGATTATAATCGGTCGCCTGATCGGTCGCTAATTAAGTCGGTCTCAATTCGGTCGCTATTCGGTCTCTAATTATGTTGTATTTTTAAAAATAAAATTAACCTATCGGATTTATTCGGTCTCAATTCGGTCGCTAGTCGGTCGCCAAGTATAATTATTTAATAAAAGAAATATAACGTATAGTCGCTATTCGGTCGCAATTCAGTCTCCATGCGGTCGCTAATTTTGCATTATTTTTTTTTAAAAATTTATTTAAACTGATAAATAAATTACCTGATAAATAACAAATTCATAACATAAATATAAAATCAACTACACAGACAACAATATCGACAAATCTCAAATTCATCACATACAAACACCTGATAAATAACAATTTCATAAAACAATAATAAATCAACTACACGGATCACAATCTCCACGAACCTCAAATTACACACAATTAAAATAAAATCACAAATTAATCATACATCCATAATAATAAAATGACAACATACACAACTAAAATAAAATCACAAATCCTCCACATATGTCTCATCCTGGTCGTCGTCTCGTCCAACATCATCCTGGTCGTCGTCTCGTCCAACATCTCGCGACGGATGATCCTGTATATCATTTAAAAAAATTATAATCAAATCCTTAATAAAGAAATCAAGCATTAACAAGACTTAATAAAGAAATCAAGCATTAACAAGAGTATGCCAATAGTTTAAGCCAGCTCATTTTCATATATATAAATACACACACACAATATAAGTTCAAATTTCATCTTGTATTTTAAAAATGAAGTTTGAGCGCCGAGCTCAAACCGGGCATCCGATTTGGATTCCGTCAGTTCTGACAAGTCACTTTCATCTCCCCGGTCGTATTGGAATGATCGGCACGGCCATCCGACCGGTATTTCGAATTTTAGACCCCCGGACCCGTCCTAACAGTTCATTTGAACTAAGTGTATTTTAAAAATGAAGTTTGAGCGCCGAGCTCAAACCGGGCATCCGATTTGGATTCCGTCAGTTCTGACAAGTCACTTTCATCTCCCCGGTCGTATTGGAATGATCGGCACGGCCATCCGACCGGTATTTCGAATTTTAGACCCCCGGACCCGTCCTAACAGTTCATTTGAACTAAGTGTATTTTAAAAATGAAGTTTGAGCGCCGAGCTCAAACCGGGCATCCGATTTGGATTCCGTCAGTTCTGACAAGTCACTTTCATCTCCCCGGTCGTATTGGAATGATCGGCACGGCCATCCGACCGGTATTTCGAATTTTAGACCCCCGGACCCGTCCTAACAGTTCATTTGAACTAAGTGTATTTTAAAAATGAAGTTTGAGCGCCGAGCTCAAACCGGGCATCCGATTTGGATTCCGTCAGTTCTGACAAGTCACTTTCATCTCCCCGGTCGTATTGGAATGATCGGCACGGCCATCCGACCGGTATTTCGAATTTTAGACCCCCGGACCCGTCCTAACAGTTCATTTGAACTAAGTGTATTTTAAAAATGAAGTTTGAGCGCCGAGCTCAAACCGGGCATCCGATTTGGATTCCGTCAGTTCTGACAAGTCACTTTCATCTCCCCGGTCGTATTGGAATGATCGGCACGGCCATCCGACCGGTATTTCGAATTTTAGACCCCCGGACCCGTCCTAACAGTTCATTTGAACTAAGTGTATTTTAAAAATGAAGTTTGAGCGCCGAGCTCAAACCGGGCATCCGATTTGGATTCCGTCAGTTCTGACAAGTCACTTTCATCTCCCCGGTCGTATTGGAATGATCGGCACGGCCATCCGACCGGTATTTCGAATTTTAGACCCCCGGACCCGTCCTAACAGTTCATTTGAACTAAGTGTATTTTAAAAATGAAGTTTGAGCGCCGAGCTCAAACCGGGCATCCGATTTGGATTCCGTCAGTTCTGACAAGTCACTTTCATCTCCCCGGTCGTATTGGAATGATCGGCACGGCCATCCGACCGGTATTTCGAATTTTAGACCCCCGGACCCGTCCTAACAGTTCATTTGAACTAAGTGTATTTTAAAAATGAAGTTTGAGCGCCGAGCTCAAACCGGGCATCCGATTTGGATTCCGTCAGTTCTGACAAGTCACTTTCATCTCCCCGGTCGTATTGGAATGATCGGCACGGCCATCCGACCGGTATTTCGAATTTTAGACCCCCGGACCCGTCCTAACAGTTCATTTGAACTAAGTGTATTTTAAAAATGAAGTTTGAGCGCCGAGCTCAAACCGGGCATCCGATTTGGATTCCGTCAGTTCTGACAAGTCACTTTCATCTCCCCGGTCGTATTGGAATGATCGGCACGGCCATCCGACCGGTATTTCAGATTTTAGACCCCAGGACCCGTCCTAACAGTTCATTTGAACTAAGTGTATTTTAAAAATGAAGTTTGAGCGCCGAGCTCAAACCGGGCATCCGATTTGGATTCCGTCAGTTCTGACAAGTCACTTTCATCTCCCCGGTCGTATTGGAATGATCGGCACGGCCATCCGACCGGTATTTCGAATTTTAGACCCCCGGACCCGTCCTAACAGTTCATTTGAACTAAGTGTATTTTAAAAATGAAGTTTGAGCGCCGAGCTCAAACCGGGCATCCGATTTGGATTCCGTCAGTTCTGACAAGTCACTTTCATCTCCCCGGTCGTATTGGAATGATCGGCACGGCCATCCGACCGGTATTTCGAATTTTAGACCCCCGGACCCGTCCTAACAGTTCATTTGAACTAAGTGTATTTTAAAAATGAAGTTTGAGCGCCGAGCTCAAACCGGGCATCCGATTTGGATTCCGTCAGTTCTGACAAGTCACTTTCATCTCCCCGGTCGTATTGGAATGATCGGCACGGCCATCCGACCGGTATTTCAGATTTTAGAACCAAATGCCCCGTCCTAACAGTTCATTTGAACTAAGTGTATTTTAAAAATGAAGTTTGAGCGCCGAGCTCAAACCGGGCATCCGATTTGGATTCCGTCAGTTCTGACAAGTCACTTTCATCTCCCCGGTCGTATTGGAATGATCGGCACGGCCATCCGACCGGTATTTCGAATTTTAGACCCCCGGACCCGTCCTAACAGTTCATTTGAACTAAGTGTATTTTAAAAATGAAGTTTGAGCGCCGAGCTCAAACCGGGCATCCGATTTGGATTCCGTCAGTTCTGACAAGTCACTTTCATCTCCCCGGTCGTATTGGAATGATCGGCACGGCCATCCGACCGGTATTTCGATTTTAGACCCCCGGACCCGTCCTAACAGTTCATTTGAAATAAGTGTATTTTAAAAATGAAGTTTGAGCGCCGAGCTCAAACCGGGCATCCGATTTGGATTCCGTCAGTTCTGACAAGTCACTTTCATCTCCCCGGTCGTATTGGAATGACCGGCACGGCCATCCGACCGGTATTTCAGATTTTAGAACCAAATGCATAAGTTGCTGCTTCTCGCTGCCTCCATTCAGGTTTGTTAATGTTTTCTTCTATGAATGGCATAACAAGAGGCACAATGTCATCTCCCACGGTCCGTGCAACCAAACCCAAGCATGTTCCTCCAGCCATTGCAAGATTCCAAACTCCTTCATCCTGATCTTGGTCGTCTTCTTGCTTAAGGAGTGTCTCCAACAGCATAGGGACAAGCGCAGGTAGTGCCTGCTTGATAAAATAAAAGCAAGGGGTGTCAGAATCAGCAGAAAAATCCCCTCCATATTCATCTAAGATGTCAATCTCTTCATCGCATATTGAGCTCCAGAATTCAATAGCTTGTAGAGCAACAGGTTCCTCATCTTCCCTCACAGCTTTTGCAGTGATGGTAAATATGTCCTGCATATACGATGCAAGCTTCTCATAATACATGGAGGATATGGAGACCAAGCATTCGAATGCAGCCTGCCGTATCTTCACCTCAGGGGACAGAGTAGCTTCACAAATGACTCTCATGATATAATCCCTCTCCATATCATTTCCGAAGTTTGCCTGAGCAAATCCCAAAGAATTATGCAGAGCTCGAGTTGCAGCCAGCCTAACATCAATGTTTCCCTCAGAATCACTCATGCCTTGAACAACCGCTGTCAATATCTTATTGACTTGCTCTTGATCAACTTCATCAGGGGAGACTTCTTCACACATATAATATCCTTCACTTCTTGTAACTTATGACCTATGCTCCTTTGTATGAACTGCCCTTCCTTTGCTTAGAGGTGCTGTTCCTGGCTTCCTGCCATGACAGTTACCAGACTTTGGGGAGATCTTTTCACCTAAATTGGCATATTTTATTCATGTCTACATGTTACTTTCCTTATATTATTCTAGCTTTATGAATATTTATAGATCTGTATCCTCCCCCACTCAAGTGAATAGAATTTATACATATCTTTTCACTTTCAGTTCTAACCAAAATCTCTATACACCTATGGAAAATCCTGCAGAACAGTCTGCCTGTTGATTCTAATATCCAGAGGATAGGTGTAAGATGATATTTAGAGTTAAGAAAATGATATTTTCCCCTCCTCAATCTAAAATACTTATATTTTGTAAGATGATATTTGGTAGCATAAAGCACATTTCCCACCCAACAGATGGCCCCCTTTCCACACAAAACCAATCTCGCTCTCTGCCCACTTCCGTTCCTCTCCCCCACACCGGCATGCCCCTAAACATATCGACGAGAAATCCGGGTTCCACCCAAATGGACGCAGCGCTACTCATCACCACGTTCTTCTCTTCCACCTATTTACAGTTCGAGCAGTAACACAGCAGCAGCACACCGGCGGAGAACCATCCCCCCAAAAACCATCTGCAGAAACACATGATAATAATTTGATCAGAAGCAAAACGTTAACGTGCGCGCAAAGAAATCAACAGTCCAAAACAAAGTCAATGTTGCGATCGTACCGTCAAACAACCACCCACTTCCCTCGTGCCCCATTTTAGCAAAAAACCGAAACAGGCAACTAAAATGTGAACGTGCAATATTTGCTATACACCAGTTACGGGGAAGGATGCAAGGCGCATTTCAATAATTAAAAAAAAAAAAGAGGATGATGCATGCAAGGAGCAACCTGGGAATTGTTTGGTGTGCGCTGAAATGCTGCAATCCAATTTTAAAATCTTCGGATTTTAATTTTCCATGGTCACTTTTTAGGGACTGAAGGGATTTTAGGGATTTTAAAACCCGTGAAACCCCCAAAAATTATAGCAGTTAAAACATAGCACCATAAAATGATCTTTTTAGAAAGGTAAGTGTTAGATGACTTGAGCCTACCTTGGACATACCCTGGGATTGTTGTCTAGCTACAACATTGTTAGAGAAAAGAGAAACCATAATTCCCAAGAACGTGCCAAGCACACAAACTGCAACATGCGGAAAGTATTAAGTGGAAGAAGTTCAACTGATTGCATTTACAAGTAAATCGTGCTATGGTATTTTCAAAGCCGGACAATTCAATGCCTCCAGCTACATGGGTGAGTCGCACCTCTTAAAAGAAACCAAAAGCGTGAACATGATCATCAACAGTCTGCAAAAGCAAGATATTAAGGCAACAAGAGGAATTCAGATTTATATTATGTTGTTTTCATTTCTTGCTACAAAATAATTTTCTAATAAGAATAAGTTCCATGCAAGAAAGTATGCATACCATTGCTGGACTTTCCTAAACTCTGAAAGCACCGGATATATGTTCTCAAAAGCCGTGTATGTCTCCTCTCTCACCTGCCACATGCCAAGAATTGGCAAGTCAGAACTAACATAACAAACTTGATGACAACCATCAATCATATTCAGGAATTCCTTCACCTTTGCTCCTGTAAGAACAATCTTGCCGGAAACAAAGATCAATAATACAATCTTTGGTTGCTTCATCCGATAGATCAGGCCAGGAAACAGCTCTGGTTCATACTGTCAGAAGCCAACATGCAACTGCATTCAAATGCATAGCCCACTCGGAAAGCCAAGAAATAGAAAATCCTAGCAACCTTAAAAAAAATTTGCATATAAAAGGGAGAGGTATCCCAGAGTTGATTTAAGAGAGATTGAGACTTGTTTCTCTTTTTGGCGGGGGATTTATGGATGGCCAGGGTATACTGAGAATTTCAATTGATAATATAATCTTGCAGCCAGATAATGTGTTAGATAGATGTTCATTTCCCTGTTTGGTTCTCAAGGTGACAACAGTTACATAATTTTGAAATGTGGATGCAAGAGTAATATAATGCACAAAACGAAATGTCAGAGGTAACTTACACTTGAGAAAGCACCATGGGCATAAGCCAGACCCTCCAGTCTGATGGGAAATTTTACATCGCATGAACCAACGATATTCTGAATCTTGAAATCCTAAAGCAAGAGAATGGCAGGTTAACAAAGATATCCTTAAGTAGCAACTAGCAAGCAAATAAAAACAGAATATCAGCAGACTGCATGTGTCAGTGTGTGTCATCATCATAGCTACCTTGAACTTAGCAGGAAATCCCAACTTCTGAATGATGCGAGCATACTGGCAATAAGATGTACCGGATTAGATATGCATGAGGTGAGCAAGAAACAACAAAACATTGTGAAGAAACTAGAAAGGTGTTCATACCTTCCGTGCTGCAAGTTTTGATTGTTGTTCACTCTTTGCCCCGGTACAAACCTGACAAAGGAAAGAGGCTGACAGAGGAGGGAGAGCTAGAGAAGAGGGCAAAGGGCGAGAGAAATTACATTCTCGACGACGGCGAGGAGGCAACCAAAAAATGAGTCGTTGAGTCGAGTAGTGGCACAGTCGGTACTATATTATACTGCTATGGAATCGGGTTATCCTGTAGCACCCCAATTTTAAGAAGTCCAATAGAGTATTCGATTTTCTATGATAAGAGCCCAATAAGTCAGCCCATTTGATTGGTTTGCGCCCATTAAGTCAAATTCACTAGTTTAAATAAGTAGCCCATTATTTATAGTATAACTTTGTGTAACAATGTCTAAATCAGGTGAAATTAAACTCATTAAAATGTAACTCGATTATCTACAACTTTTATGTTGACTATTTTTTAAGATTCATCTATTAAAAGGTCAAAAATACTAAATAATGGATTGTACATGAAAGAATTATTTTAAACAAATACTACAATGCATTGTACATGAAAGTATACATACCTAGTACCCGTGGTAGCGGTGCAGAGGTCGGTGGTAACGGTGCAGAAGTCGTGGGTCCTGTAAGGATAAGAATCAGATACCACAAAAATATAAAGAATTATTTTAAACAAATACTACAATGCATTGTACATGAAAGTATACATACCTAGTACCCGTGGTAGCGGTGCAGAGGTCGGTGGTAACAGTGCAGAAGTCGTGGGTCCTGTAAGGATAAGAATCAGATACCACAAAAACATAAAGAATTATTTTAAACAAATACTACAATGCATTATATATGAAAGTATACATACCTAGTACCCGTGGTAGCGGTGCAGAGGTTGGAAATGTGGGATGCTCTCCTAGGGAGCAAAACTAGTCCTTATCAAGCATGTCCTGATCTCATTGCCCATATACTTTCTTACATCTTCTTCACTGCATATTGGAACTCACCAAGCTATTGAAAAATCACTTGCCAATTTCTTCTGGGGTTCATCTGATCATGGTCACAGGAAGCACTGGAGAAAATGGAACAAAATCTGCACTCCTATCTCTTAAGGTGGACTGGGTATTATATCACTAAGGAATATGGAAACTCCCTTAAGTGTTAAAATGTTGTGGCAAGCTCTTCATTCAAATTCATTATGGGCCGAGTATTTCAGAGCCAAATATATTAGGAACTGTCCTCTCATCCAGGTTCAGTTTACAAATATGAAGGGTTTTGAAAGGAGAAGGTGGATCACTGCAAAAAATTTAATTATTCAGCATAAGAGGGTCATTATTGGAGATGGCAGCAGGACAAGCTTCTGGTATGACAGATGGATAGGCCAACACACCCTTGCTGATTTTGCATTGGCTGATAACACCATCAACCCTATGCTCTCTGTTCGGGACTTTATTGTACAGATGAATTCAGAAGACACAAATTGGCCTAACAGGTTTTTTACTGAAGAAATTAGCACTGCTTTGAAGCATGTTAAACTCAATCAGGAACATGACCTACCTGCTTGGAGCCTTTCTTCTTCGGGGAACTGTTCAGTCTCATCCACCCAAAAGGCTATTAGCAGGAACCAAGAGACTCAGACTTTCAATCAGTGGACTAGCATTTGGTCACCATGGCTGCCTTCCAAGATCTCCATTCATCTGTGGAAAATTATCAACAAGTGTCTTCCTCTGGATTGCAACATTCAGAAGATAGGGATTCCAATTTGTTCAAAATGCTGCTGCTGCAAGACCCCACAGACTGAAAATTATAACCACTTATTTATTTTCGGTGATTGGGCTTCTTACATATGGACATATTTCAGATCTAAGGGGTTGCAAATTGAAGAAAATTCAGCTACCTCAATGATACTCAACAATTTATGCTCCACTCAGAAAAAATCAATGTTTGGCCTATTTGGTCTAGCTGCTGTCGGAGTTAGTATGTGGGAGATTTGGTGTGCTAGAAATTCAGACAAATATGATGACTCCAAAACTTCCTGCCAGGGTCTCCTCCACAAAATCAGATACAAAGTCAAAGAAATATGTCAGATTTCCTCACTACCCGAAGCCAATCAGGAACATATCAGAATTCTGGATGCTCTAGGAATTCAATTTGCTAAACCAAAGCAGCTTAGAGCTATAGCCATTAAATGGTTTTGCCCTCCTTGGCCTTCTTTAAAACTAAATACTGATGGAGCATCTAAAGCCAATGGTGAATCTGGTGGAGGTGGGGTCATAAGAGATCACCTTGGAAATGTCATCCTAGCTTTCAGCCACTACTATGGATTCTCAAATAGCATCATTGCTGAGGCCCCTGCCCTATTAGATGGAATGAAGTATATCAAAATCACTGGTTCCACAGCAGCAATAATTGAATGTGACTCTCAAACTATTGTCAATATTATCAAAAGGAAAGCCACCTGCCCTTGGTCGATATTGTCCTATGTCAGGGAGATATGGAGCCTCCTTAATCCTGCAGATACCATTAATCACATCTTTAGAGAAGGGAACACTGTGGCTGATTCCTTAGCTTCTTTAGCTTGTAAGTTGAAATGTAATGCATCCTATTCCTCCTCTGAGCTTCCTACTCTCATTAGAGGTGCTGTTAGGCTTGATAAACTGGGTATGCCCAGTGTCCGCTTGATGTAATTTATCTTTACAATTGCTTTTACTCAATAAAATACCCACTGGTGGTTAGGTGGTAGAGTTCTTCTCTCAACCTTTCCACTAGGCAGGGCTTTCACATAAAAAAAAAAGAAGATAGTGAAACCCTTCAGTTTCAGAATGCTATAGGCAGTCTCCATGCATGCATGTGGAAATGACAATGTCTATAAAGCAAATTAAACCTTAAGTCAAAGTTTTGAATTCTTCAGCTAAAATCAATATGTAACTTCTACAGTCCACTGATAGTTTGCAGAGAGTTGAGTTGTTTGAACAAAGATTTATTGTTTTATGAATTTGGCACGTAAACTGTCGGGAGACATGTAATCACCTCTGCACGTGGATTGTGCTAGCTTTCACAGAAAAATTCCACACCTAAGTACATAACCATGCATGACTATGCATAAATCTTTGAAGTCGATTCTGCTGGTTCGGGTGCCGGAGGGGGTGACACAGAGAGAGAGGGATCAGAGAGAGAGAGGGTGCCAGGTGGAACCTTTAATGTTGTAGTCGGCGAGGGTGCGGCCGTCCTCCAGATGCTTCCCGGCGAAGATGAGATGCTGCTGGTTCGGGGAAATGCCCTCCTTGCCCTGGATCTTAGCCTTCACGTTGTCGATCGTGTCCGAGGAGTCGACCTCCAAGGTGAACTGTGCTTTGACCGCAGGGGGAGGGGGGGCTCCGGCGGAGGGGGGCTCGGGCGGGAGGCCGCAGGGGGAGGGGGGCTCGGGCGGGAGGCCGCAGGGGGAGGGGGGGCTCCGGCGGAGGGGGGCGGAGGCCGCAGGGGGAGGGGGGCTCGGGCGGGAGGCCGCAGGGGGAGGGGGGCTCCGGCGGAGGGGGGCGGAGGCCGCAGGGGGAGGGGGGGCTCCGGCGGAAGGGGGCTCGGGCGGGAGGCCGCAGGGGGAGGGGGGCTCTGGCGGGAGGCCGCAGGGGGAGGGGGGGCTCCGGCGGAGGGGGGCGGAGGCCGCAGGGGGAGGGGGGCTCGGGCGGGAGGCCGCAGGGGGAGGGGGGCTCCGGCGGAGGGGGGCGGAGGCCGCAGGGGGAGGGGGGGCTCCGGCGGAAGGGGGCTCGGGCGGGAGGCCGCAGGGGGAGGGGGGCTCTGGCGGGAGGCCGCAGGGGGAGGGGGGGCTCTGGCGGAGGGGGGCTCGGGCGGGAGGGGCGTGGGGGGGCTAGGGCGGAGAGGGGGCCGCAGGGGGAGGGGGCTCGGGCGGGGGCTCGGGCTCGGGCGGGAGGGCTCGGGCGGGAGGGGGGGCTCGGGCGGAGAGGGGCTCGGGCGGGCGGGGGCCGCAGTGGGGAGTATAACGGGATCAGCGACTGATTGGAGACCGAAGTAAATTCGGTCGCAAAAACAGCGACCGATTGGAGACCGAAATAAATTAGGTCGCCAAAACGGTCTCAGATATGCGACCGATTTTTTCGGTCGCCGAATTGGTCTCTATTTGGGACCGACTAGCGACCGATTTAATCGGTCTCTAAGTCGGTCGCTATAGCCACTTTTTCTTGTAGTGTCCACTTAAATAGGTAGAATGAGTTACTCCACTCGGATTAGGGTCACTTTGATAACGAGTTAGGTTAAGGGCGGGTGGACCATCTCGGATATGATTCAAATTTCACTGTTGACATGAATTTTTTTATTTTTTCTTTAAAAATATAAAAAATAAAAATAACCTTTCATGAGTTTAGAATACTAGTTTTAACATTTAAAGAAATAATACGAATCAAGTTACCCATTAAATAATATTTAATATAAAATAATATATATCATGTTACGCATCGATTGTATCAATCATCAACTGATATGGTATCGATACGTGGGATATGCATGTATAATACGAATTTATCAAACTCCGATAAACTCTGAGGAGAGAGTACGAATACGAGGACGACATCCGGCGGACAAAGGTCCCGTGAAAGAGCCAAGTGGAGGGGGGGTGGTGTTCCGTGCATGCACCTTGTCTTCTTTGTTTATCCCCACTCTCCTTTCTCTCTCCATTCTCTATATATCCTCCGATACGTGCCCATCGTCCAGAGAGAGAGAGAGAGTAGAGAGAGAGAGAGAAAGAAGAAGACGAAGAAGAAGAGCCAGTCAGCCAGGTAAGGATGTGCGGAGGAGCCATCGTCTCCGAGTTCGTAGCCTTCAAGGAGGAGGCCCGCCGCCGGTCAGGCGCCGCTCCCCCGGAGGACCTCTGGTCCGACTTCGACGCCCTCTCTGGCTTCATGGACGACTCCTCCAGTTCCAAGGACAGCAGGAGCTCCGTCTGTTTCAGCTCCCACCCCCAAGGTAAGCTCTTTCCCGCGCCCCCACTTCTTCGCTCCCCCCACAGAGCCCCGTTATTCCATGGCTGGTCCGGGCGTCCAACGCGGGGGAGAACGCTCAAAACTCCACTGCAGGTCAGAATAAGGCGAGGAAGGACGGTTGCGCGGGGAGGCCCCGGAAGACGGCGTACAGGGGAATCCGGCGGCGGCCGTGGGGGAAGTGGGCGGCGGAGATCCGAGACCCCCGGAAGGGCGTGCGCGTGTGGCTGGGCACCTACGACTCCCCCGAGGACGCCGCCCGCGCCTACGACGCCGCGGCCCGCGACATTCGCGGCGACAAGGCCAAGCTCAACTTCCCAGCCGACTCCAGCGCGCCGCCGCCGGTGAAGAGGCCCCGGGCCTCCCCGCCCTCGCCGTCCACGCAGTTGTCCACCTCCCGCGTGTTCCCCCCGCCGACGGCGCCGCATCTGGAGGCGGAGCTGAAGGAGCAGATCTCGAGCCTGGAGTGGTTGCTGGAGCTGGAGCACGACGGCGAGTCGGAGGGGTCGGTGGGGGGCGGCGCTGGGCCGTACCATCTCCGGGTCTCCGATGAGGTCGGCGAGATATTCTGATCGGACGGCTATTGGCTTTGCTTCTTGTTCCCTACATATTATGTCATGTTATATCTAGATTATTATTATTATTATTATTATAAATATAAAAGGTAGACCGTACCTAAAAGCCGCCGTGATGCAGTACGTCACGTGTGGACCCCTGACAGAAAGGCGACCTTTTTAATTGATATGTTGTGGTTCGAGTGGGTGTTTCTGGGCACTTTTATTTTATTTTATTTTATGTTTTTTGTGTTTCTGGGCACTTTTATTTTATTTTATTTTATGTTTTTTGTGTTTCTGGGCACTTGTGATATTTTGTGTCAAGGAATCTCTGTTTTGGTAGCATAAAATTTCCTAAATTTAAATTTCACCTCCTGAGATCATAGGAAAAAAATTGAACTACCAATTTACCAGGGCTCATATCTGTTTTTCTCGATAAAATATCTGAGTATTGGGGAGAGGGTGGCAAGGTTTTGAAGGAGAATATCGTATGAACAAAGCGAAAATCATTGCAGCAGCACAAAAGAAATTTCGTATTAAGAGGGAAATATTTAAACATGTTTGGAATTAAATCCTCTCGGTCGAGGAAGGATTTGGAAGTGGTTCTGAAAAGAAAGAGAAAACAAGAGCACACGGAAATAATGCTCGTTACAACCCCTGCTTAACTAAGACCAAAGTCAAGCATCATTCGTCGTGCCATTGAGTCAGGTAAATCTAGTTTCCTGACATCACAGTACAGTATGGATCGTGCCGCGGTTGACGTAGTGTGATGTGATTCTTTTCAATTTAATTTTTTTTCTAATTGAGTTAATTTATATCTTAATTTTTAATCGTATATGTACTTTTACGTCCGATAACTATCTGTTAATCATCTGTTAATCATATTTTTCGGATACTCGATAATGATTTTCGGATACACCACTTTCTGAATACTTAACGAACAGCAAACGGATACGGTTGTTCCTTATCGGATACGGATAATCTACTATCCACACCGTATTCGACCCGTTGATATCCCTACGATCTAGCACATCCGATTGACACATGCATGGTATCAATTGGCGAACCATGTAGTTAACATAATATGCACTTGTCTCAACTCCAAAAAATAACTACAACTTAAAGGTGAGAGGAGCGGGAAAGAACTTAGGGTTAATTTCATATACATTCTTCGTACATGTACAATGGTAAAATTATTGTCTTTAGTTGTTAAACATAATATATGTAAAGGAAGATATATGGCATCTAGAACCATATGCTATATATCTAGGATTTATTTGGTGGGGAAAGAGGATGCCACCTAAGAGGAAATATGAAAATATAGAAACCACGTCCGAAGGAGTCTTAGGAGAGATCTCAAGAGATAAAATTTCGATACTTAAGTCACGCAAGTATTTGAGTACGAGGAAGAATGCTTGGATTTAGAGTGAGAGTGTTCGGATAGGGAGAGAGGGTGAGTGGAAGTTGGTGGAGAGTGGTCGGATCGATGGTTTAGTGGAGGTGGCGAGCACTTTTAAGCTTTGTAGAGATTGGGAGACAAATAGAGCGGAGGTCGAGTCGAGTGCGAGTGGTGGGGATACCGGGTCCACTACCGGGCCCAATGCTCGGAGCAGACACCGCACCGCTACTGCACCGAGCTTATGGCTCGGCGACTCGTTTGAAGACTTGGCGTCCTGAGCATAATATTTATTTGTGTGTATTTATATTGTACGTATTTGTGTATTATGTGTAAAATACATGTATTAGTACATGTATTTTTACTTTCGTCTTATTAGACAAAATCATAGTCAAATAAACATATGTGTTTTGAGTATTTTATTTGGTTAAAACCCCCAAGTCAAAAGTTAGGTAAGTAAGCTTGTTTTATTAGGCTAATGACATATGTGCTATTTGTAAAGTTTGAAAGGTGTGGTTGCTATAGCCTCCTCCTATATAAAGGAAGGCCAAGAGTGTTACGAGATATGATATAATGAATTGAAAAGAAAGATTGTTGTACGTGAGAGAGCTCCTCTCTTGTGCTATTCCCTTCCCTCCTTCTCTTTGTGAGAATCGAGAGTCGCACGGTGTGAGACCGTCCGGCGTGAGGCCGAGCTGTGTGAGATAGCAGTTATCTGTTCCCGTTCTGTTCGCGTCCCGGAGTGCCGTCGATCCATTCCCACGTCGCCGCCGCGTTAGCGAGATGTTGGAAAAATAGTTTCTTCACGGATGCACGATTGAGGGATTTCTCTATCAGGCGGATCAACAGAAAGAATATGGAATAAAGTTTAGAAAGATCAAACTCGGGTCGAAGCGCGATGTCGCTTTCTTTAGAGTCATTTCGCCCCTACACGGTGCAATAGGCTCCACAGCAAAACTTCTCCCAAGATACGACGACCCAAACGATGGCGGCGTAAAGGTGCACTCCAAGTTACGATGCCGAGGCGAACACCACTGTGACCACTTCGAGAACTTGCAAAGAGATATGACAGAGAGGAGAAGAAACGAGAGGAAGAACAGTTCGCTGCTTGTTCAACCCTCGGGAGAACTGCCTCCCTAATTAGACTCCCAACAAGAGTCTAAAACGGTCAAGCACACGAACAAACCGACACTCCCGATCGGGAGAGAATCCGAGGAGACGCGGAGGAAACTCAAGAGTCGCTCGGTCAAACGGTCAAAAATAAAATAAAATAAAGGTCGAATATAATACACACGCACGCACGACACGGTACCAGCAAGGCAAGGCAATACACGCGTGTGTGTGATAAAGAATAAGGTCCAAGGAGCCCACTAGCTCAAATGGCCCAACTACCATAGTCTCCCCAAAGAAGTACATAAGGTAGTAAAGAGTCCCAACTAATGAGAAGATGAAAACTTTTTCAATCTTCTAATGTGGGACAAAACAACACAGGAAAACAAACTTTGATAATTTTTAAAGCAATAAATCCAACACGAGAGGAGTTGTAAGCATCAGAAACATACCTCCCTGGCCGTCGAGCTAGGGCCCTATTTATAGAGTCCTCCTCGAACTCGTCTCGTTCCCTTTACCTTCTGACTTAGTGGGGTTGTGCAGTTATAGTTGCCCTGATCGTGGAGCAATCGGTTACCCATCTGCTCGCCTTATAGGAGGTGAGAGGGTGGAGTCACCATGGATTCTCGCCGACACATGAGGTGATGTTGGTGACAACCCGACGCCTATTAATCTCTAGGTAATTTCCATCATTATTACGATAATGGCCACCTCGTAGCACACCACGTGGGATGTGGGGCAAGGACGTGCGAGGAGCACATGCTTGGATCTTGTGCCAGTCCTTGTTGGGCCATACGTGGCAGGCAATGCCATGAACTACAGGCCGATCCTTATTGGACCTAATTAGGCCCTAGTGAGTTTTCCTCTCCTCACTAGCCCCCCACTCCTGAGCAGCGAGAGTGCTCGATTCTCAAGAGGAAATATTCCACTGGTAGGGCATATGAAGAGGTTTGAGTTTTCAAGTAGGATGTGTCTTCGTGAAGAAGTAAACGTCTTGGCTCTGCTCTCCTCCGTAGGCCACATGGCGTCGGCGTTAGGTCCTCATTACCGTGGACCCCATTCTACTTCAGAGCCCAAAGCATAAAGTCACTTTATGAGCGTGACATCACGCCTCATCATGACGATGTCACTTCGATCATAGGAAAGCAGGCGGGGATGGCACCCGGTCCTACCCTAGGATTTCCTTGCTAGTCTACGACCGCCAATGACTATCCGGCTTTCCCATAGACGGCGCCATTATGTAAACTTACAAATTTAGATGCCACCTTAAAGATATTGTCTCTGTTACGCCTGAGGATGTCTAGAATTTTATTCTTTTTACTAGTAAAAGGGCCTTCAAAGGAGAAGACTTGGACCTTACTTATAAGCACATTCCCATCTTTATAGTTTCTGATATGGAATCTTATGAGCCCTCTTTTATGCCTCCACACTACCCTCCCCCGTAAAAGTGGACTTGTGCTTATTGGGTGGGGGGCATCCATGACACCAAAAATTGAAAAGGTCGAAATATGATATTTTGAACCACGTGCTACACATCTACGATTTGTTTAATGGGGAAAGAGGAAGCCACCCAACACTACAAGAAATGGCGGGATTTGAGGCGACCTATATCCGTCACAACTAAAATTCTCTTTTCAAATTATTAAATTAACAACTAAAACGCTTATTAATTTCATAAAATGATATATTATATATTTATATATAATTTTATTATTATTATTATTTATTGAATTAGATGGGCCGGGACGCCGAAGTCATGCTCGTGTTGACAAAGTGGGGCCCGGCCCGGCCCGACAGATATAACTCGTCCCTGACGGATCTTATGTCTTAACGTCAGGCTCGGGCTACACCGATCTAATCTCAGCCCGAGCCCAACCCATTGACAGCTATAATTATAAAATAATTAAACTAATTTAAAAATTATTTTTTTTAAATTTATAAAAATATTATTACAATAATATATATTATTTAAAAATATTAAAATAATAAAACTAAAAAAAATACAAAATAGTCTACAATTAGTTACTAACATTTAAAAACTATTATAGTAATAAAATATTAATTCTTTTTATAATTATTATTATAATAATTGCTATAGAAATAATTGTACATTAAAAATAATAAAGTGAATAAAAATGACAATCTTGCATTCTTCAGACTTCTAGATCAAAAGATTTTTGTTGATTTTTAAGGAAATATTTTTCAAACACTGCATATATTGTAATTCATATCTAATCAAGATATAGATCGCGTGTTGAGATCGAGAGATGAGATCAATAAAATAAACTTAAATGTAACCATTGGATTCGTTCTCAATTTACGTACGTACATCTAATCAAGATCTCACCGTTGGGTTTACTCCCAATCTAAAATAATTTGATCAAGATCTGTCTGTTAAATTTTTTCTAAATTTAAATTATAATCATTAGATTTAAATTTGATCAAGATCTCACAATTGCATTTGCTCCCAATCTATATTTGATCAATATCCGACCATTGATCTACAATATTCAATCGGAATCCGATTATTTGGATTATATCCTGATCTAAAATCTGACAGCAGAAGTATCTCTTGATTTACGTATATCTGATCAAGATTCAACCGTTGAATGAATTGAAATCTTAGATTTAAAGAAGATCGCCAGAACTGTTAGATTATTTGCTTTCGATTTAAAATCCGCCTATTGAATTTAAATTTAATCAAAATTTGATCGTTAGACTTATGGTTTAACAAGATCTGACCGTTGGAAGACCTTAGTAACAGATAAACAAATCAATTAAATTTGACTTTTTTTGTTGACACATGATTCTCAACTTGCTTTATTTACTTGTTATTGCAACTAGCTAGAAAATTAAATATAATTATAATTTAATAATTTATCATAATAAAAATTATTATAAAGTCAAATAATAAATATTAATTAAAATTAACAAAATAAATAAAAGATGAGAAAGCCGTGTTATTGGAACACGTCTATCTTTAATTTGATTTTCAAATAAATATTTTTTGGTTGGCATTATTGTACTTTATGATATTTTTTAGTTGAGACCATTATATGTCATGATATTTTTTTATTGACAATATTATGAAACGATACCAAACTCAGCAACCCTATGTAGATAACCCACTATTGTTATGTAATATACCTTTTAGAGCGTGGTGATAGTGATGAAGAAAATTTGCGACGGTATGGCCACCGTAGATCTGTCGCTAATTATGTGGCATTAGCGACGGATACATCCATCGTAACTGCTCTATTTTTGCAGCATAACTATTGCATTGCAAAACGGCCTCAAAATAATGGTCGAAAGGTTATCTCACAAATTGGTCGGTAATCTGGGACGAATTAGAGGTGGTTAAAAATTCTGGCACAAACTGGCAACAGGAGATTTTTTTTCTGTCGCAAACGGGCCGCTATTTGGATGCAAAATATTTAGCATTATACCTTAGCCACTGATAACTCTACTACTGTTAATCCACCGCTAATTAGCGAGGGATATTTCCGTCGCAAAATTTTCGCTGTAAAATTTTTGCCGTAGATCCTGCATTTTCTTGTAGTGTAAGAGGAAACTTGTAAACAGAGAAATCACGTCAGAAGGAGCTCTAGTAGAGATTGTATGGGCGTAAACCCAGAGTACTCGAATAGGGAGAGAGGGTGAGTGGAAATAAGTGGAGAGTGGTCGAACGACTTAGTGAAGGTGGTGAGCACTCTGGAGCTTTGTGGAGACTGGTAAGATAAATAGAGTGGAGGTCGAGTTGAGTGCGAGAGGCGTCGTGAGCATCAAAAGCGTCCCCACGGCTAGGGTCCTCTTTATAGAGTCCTCCTCGAGGTCATCAAGTTTCCTTCGTCTTCTGACTTATTGGGGCTAAGAGTTATGATTGCCCTGATCGTGGAGTCATCGGTTACTCATCTGTTTGTCTTACAGGAGATGAGAGGGCGGAGTCATCTTGAATTCTCACCCTGTACATGAGGGGACGTGAGTGATAACATGACGCCCATTAATCTTTAGGCTAATTTTCGTCATTATTGTGGTAATGGTCACATGGTAGTGCGTCACGTGGGACGTGGGTAAATACGTACGCAGAGCATAGGTTTGGATCTTGGGATAGTCCTTGTTGGGTTTTGACAGACAGCGTTGTGGATTATGGGTCGATCCTTATTCGGCCTAATTGGGCCCTCGCGAGTTTCTCCCTAGTCAGTATATATTATTATTATTAACTAAAAATTTGAAATATATCACTAAATGATAAAAATACCCACATAGTTTGTGTGGGAAGATTTGGAGTTAGATATGAACATTAGGGACATTTCCATCATTTAGTGGTATTTTAGAAACTTTTTAGTCAACAATAATGATAGATAATATATTTAACAACTAAGGCACATAATTTTGATAAACTGTTTATAAAGCATATATATACGGAATTAACCTAACTTTAGAATATCCTGGATTCACATAATGCCTTTTACAAAATACCCTCCTTACAAGATTATTTTCAAAATTGATCTTTCCTTCTTATACCTATGTCGTACCAAAAGTATCCCCGCAAGTATCAAAGAATATTTCATTTTCATTCATATAGATGGATTTTTAAACAAAATAGTATTATAAAAATTATTATTTTGATCAACACATTAAGAAAAGAGAGAGAATGATGGAAAATAGATAGATATATGCGGAGAGAGAAAGAGTTTATGACATATTAGGAGTATTTTGATCTTTTTTTAATTTAGTTAAAATTAAATAATAGATTTGAATAGAATGGCAACGACTGATAATTCAGTAAGAGTAATTTTGTAAATATTGCGATGTAACAAAATTGTTAAAAAATGAAAGTTAAGAGAGAGAATTTTATAAATAACTTTATAAATATTAAAGAGGATGTTTTTGCAAAGATATCCTCCTTTTTATTTAAATTTCCCAGGCTCTAACAAGACTTCATGAGCACGTACGCCCACCAAAAAAGAATCTATCTAAATCTAAATAAGTAGTTACTGCAACCAGTGACCAATGTGATCTGGAGGACGGCCGTTTATAAATATAGCAAGGAAAGATATGGGAGTGCAAAGCAGGAGGAGAGTCTGTGCATGCTGCTTGGCCGCCGTTCATTCCCCCCCCCCTCTCTCTCTCTCTCTCTCTCTCTCTCATCACTGCGTGCAACGCGCGCCCCAAGCGGAGAAGAAGAGGCGACAGCAATATCCCACCGGCCAAGCAGGATGTGCGGAGGAGCCATCATCTCCGACCTCGTCACCTTCAAGGATGAGGCCCGGCGCCGAGGCGGCGGCCTGCCTGACGACCTCTGGTCCGACTACGACGCGCTCTCCGGCTTCCTGGACTCCTCCTCCTCCTCGCCCAAGGACTGCAGGAGCCCCGGCGGCCTCAACTCCGGAGGTGATCCACCAGGTAAGCCTCCTCCGTCCACTACCCACTTCTCCGCTATCCCCCCAGAACATGTTCTTCTCGTCCGGCAGGGAAGGGTCCACATGAGGAAGACGACCTCCCAACGCCGGGGTCCCGGGAGACTAACGGGGGAGGCGACACTCAACACTCCGCAGGTCAGAAGGCGAAGACGGAGGGCGCGGGGAGGCCTCGGAAGACCGTGTACAGGGGCATCCGGCGGCGGCCGTGGGGGAAGTGGGCGGCGGAGATCCGCGACCCGCGGAAGGGCGTGCGCGTGTGGCTGGGCACATACAAAAGCCCGGAGGAGGCCGCCCGCGCCTACGACGCCGCCGCCCGCGACATCCGCGGCAGCAAGGCCAAGCTCAACTTCCCGGCCGACACCGTCCCGCCGCCGAAGAAGAAGCAGCTGCCGGCGGCAGCCCCGCCGGCGTGCCCGGAGTTCTGGCCCTGCGGCGTCGACCACCACTCGTCGGACGCGGAGCTGAAGAAGCAGATCTCGAGCCTGGAGTGGTTCCTGGGGCTGCAGCACGAGGAAGCGTCGGCAGGGTCGGCGGGAGACGGCGACGGCCTCCGCCATCTTGAGATCTCCGACCGAGTCATCTGATGGGACGGCTCTGATTTCCTGCTAAGCTGTCCTTAAAATTATAACATGAACAATAAATAAACATTTATATGTGTTAGTAGTATCCATGGTGGTAGTATAGACTGTAGCAAACAGCCGCAGAACTACGTATTTCGTCGTCATGCATGGATCAATGTGAAGTAGATAGAATACTTTTTTAATTGACTATTTATGTTTTAAGTTAGTTCAATGTCAATGATTCCCTTAGATTGCTGTATCTCCGTCTAAAAGTGAGTTTTTATTGACTAAAATCTGATAATATTTAGCCAAGTTTATATATTAGTAAACGTTATTTTGTCTTGCACTCCATCTAAAAAAATTGACGATGAAAGTAATGATTTATATCGACCATCTAATCTGACTCCTCTAATTACAGGATTGTGCTAGAGAGAGAGAGAGAGAGAGAGAGCACGGTGACCTCTTGGTATTTGACTATCATCATGGTATCAATCACCTAATCCAAATTTTTCTAATTAAGTGACTGTTCGGTAAAGAATTGACATCCCTCCGAACGTTAACCACGGGTAATAATACTAATAATGTGACTGTTATTATCTTATGAGCTCCATGTCATCTCAACGACCAGCTGCCATCTCCTCTTTTTAACTAATTATCTCTATCCTATGATGGTGTTGTGACGGGATATAATTAAGTTGATGGGGGTGCATCACATTCTAATTAAAGGTTTGCTTTTTAAGTGGAAATAGTTTGGTGGTTGTTGGTCAAGATGAAATGGTCGCATTTTACGGTCTTAATTAGAACTCGATCGTGTGTATGGAATGTATAAAAACTTAATTATCTCATGGTGATTAGGTTAAGTAGCGTTTCTAGAAGTAGAATAATTAAGAAGATCGCGATCACATGGTGGGTGATGGGTCGAATCCGTTTCATTGCCAACCCTAGCCCATCGTGCTAAATAGTGTCAAGAACTTTTCTTTTTCTCTATACCTAGCTAGTCGAACATTGTTCAATGTGGAAAGATTTTATGAAAATAAAAAAAAAGATATCCAACATCTCCCCGTGAATTAAACGAGGAACACAGCGATCAATTTGGAAGATTAATTTTTTGAAGAAAAAAAATGTTGAGGCCCCATCAAATTAATCAATATGACGGTACATGTGTTATGTCGGATGATGAGCCATGATTTCCTATCTAGTTATATTACCTTAATTGCCAACGTTTTGTTTGCATGAACCGTCTGCCATTACTGTCAACAACGTTAGAATAATCCCGTATTAAAAAATATACTAAAATAGAACGTGTTTATATTTAGTAGAGTTCTATCTATTTAACAGTTTGATTAAAATTTTGCGTTGGATAACTTAATCTAATAATTTTTAATATTATATCAGAGTCTATAGTTATGATTGACCTATACGTGAAGGGACGTGTTAAAATAATCGTATATTAGAAACGGCTATATCATAGAAACCCTCTCCACTCAACATCCTCAGATTTTGAGTCCAATAAATTTTAGTAGTCAATGCTTTAATTTAACTTAGTGACAATTTTCTCATAGCAATATATATATATATATATATATATATATATATATAATGACTCTTTTTTAGACGGTCAAGAAAATCTACCGTTGCACGTTACCAGCAGGCAGGTTTTGAACCATGTCTTCTCTTTCGGTTTTGAGTTTTAGGGTCACTTTGACAATCAAGTAGAACAAAGTCGAATGGGATATTTGCGCGAATACGCCGTTAGACCCATGGTGCTCGGGTGACTTATCCACGTGAAAACTTTTGTAAGAGTCTAAACCGACTTGTACCCCAATGATCTATCAAAGCCGATTACAACTACAACCGGTTAAACAAGTGGAAAATCGGCAAATACGTATCCATCTTAACCCTATTCGATTGTCAAAGTGGATGCCCCCCTCCCTCTGGAGCTTCGTTGTCCCATGTATCTCAACCCCTCTTCTTCTTTTTTTTACTTACTATATATAAAATTTTCTTGTAAAATGGTCGGGTCGAGTATCTCCCCCTGCCCCTTGCAAATATGACCTTAAGTAAAAAAAAAATTGTCAAAGTGGGCAAGGTACTTCAAATCATTTCAACACTCAAACACCGTATGTGCTGGACTTTTTGCTAATTTGTACATACGTACACTTCTCTACAGAAAAAAAAAATTAACAAGAAATATACTTCTGAGGATACCTACCGTGACAGAATGGTTTGCCCGAACTCATCTGTGCTTACGACGAAAATGATGAATGAGGGTTTTGATCTTCTAGAATACAAGAACACAGGTAGTATGTGATCGTCAAATGGGAATATTTTGGACATATGTAACAGTAGCCAATGTGTCCAAGACTTAGTTATAAGGGTTAACTTCATATATATACCTTCTTTACATATACAATATCAAAAATATCATTCTTAATTGTCAAATATCGTATATATTATCATTATTTATCAGTAACTTTTAAAATATCACTAAACATCGATATGTGCGGGAGATGTTTTTATCATTTAGTGATATTTTTAAAATTTTTAATTAATACTAATAGTATATATGATATTTAAAAATTAAGAATGATAATTTTAATATTTTATATGTAAAGAAGATATATATGAAACCAGGGTTTGCCGACCCGTCCGACTCGGCCGACCCGGTCTCTGCGCGGGACGGGTCGGGTCGGGCGGGTCGCACTGCGACTCGGTCCGCCCCGGTGCCTCTCCCACCTCCGGCGCCCCCCGCCCCCTCTTGCTGCGGCCCTCCGACGCCTCTCCCACCTCCGGCGCCCCCCCGCCCCCCTCCTGCTGCGGCCCTCTGGCGCCCCCCGCCCCCCTCCTGCTGCGGCCCCCCACCCCCTCTCCCACCTCCGGCGCCCCCCGCCCCCTCCTGCTGCGGCCCCCCACCGCCCCCCTCTCCCACCTCCGGCGGCCACCACCGCCCCCCCACCTCTCCCACCTCCCCCTACCCCTCCTGCTGCGCCCCCCTCTCCCACCTCCGACGGCCACCACCGCCCCCCCACCTCTCCCCCCTCCCCCACCGGCGCCCCCCAACCTCCTGCGGCCCCACCACCGAGATCGCTCCCCCCCACCCCCACCGCCCCCTCCCTCTCCCACCTCCTGCGGCCCCCCACCACCCCCTCTCCCACCTCCGGCGCCCCCCCGCCCCCTCCTGCTGCGGCCCCCCACCGCCCCCCTCTCCCACCTCCGGCGGCCACCACCGCCCACCCCACCTCTCCCACGGTCCAACCTCCCCCTCCCCCTCCTGCTGCGACCCCCCACCGCCCCCCTCTCCCACCTCCGGCGGCCACCACCGCCCCCCCACCTCTCCCACGGTCCCACCTCCCCCTCCGGCTGCAGCCCCCCACCGCCTCCTGCTGCGGCCCCCCACCGCCCCCCTCTCCCACCTCCGGCGCCCCGACCCGCCCCGACCAGCCCCGACCCGCTCGTACCGACACTACAAGAAAAAGTGGCTATAGCGACCGACTTAGAGACCGATTAAATCGGTCGCTAGTCGGTCCCAAATAGAGACCAATTCGGCGACCGAAATAATCGGTCGCATATGTGAGACCGTTTTGGCGACCGAATTTAGTTCGGTCTCCAATCGGTCGCTGTTCTTGCGACCGAATTTACTTCGGTCTCCAATCAGTCGCTGATCCCGTTATACTCCCCACTGCGGCCCCCGCCCGCCCGAGCCCCTCTCCGCCCGAGCCCCCCCTCCCGCCCGAGCCCTCCCGCCCGAGCCCCCTCCCCCTGCGGCCCCCTCTCCGCCCTAGCCCCCCCACGCCCCTCCCGCCCGAGCCCCCCTCCGCCGGAGCCCCCCCTCCCCCTGCGGCCTCCCGCCAGAGCCCCCCTCCCCCTGCGGCCTCCCGCCCGAGCCCCCTTCCGCCGGAGCCCCCCCTCCCCCTGCGGCCTCCGCCCCCCTCCGCCGGAGCCCCCCTCCCCCTGCGGCCTCCCGCCCGAGCCCCCCTCCCCCTGCGGCCTCCGCCCCCCTCCGCCGGAGCCCCCCCTCCCCCTGCGGCCTCCCGCCCGAGCCCCCCTCCCCCTGCGGCCTCCGCCCCCCTCCGCCGGAGCCCCCCCTCCCCCTGCGGCCTCCCGCCCGAGCCCCCCTCCCCCTGCGGCCTCCCGCCCGAGCCCCCCTCCGCCGGAGCCCCCCCTCCCCCTGCGGCCTCCCGCCCGAGCCAACCTCCGCCCGAGCCCCCCTCCCCCTGCGGCCTCCCGCCCGAGCCCCCCTCCGCCGGAGCCCCCCCTCCCCCTGCGGTCAAAGCACAGTTCACCTTGGAGGTCGACTCCTCGGACACGATCGACAACGTGAAGGCTAAGATCCAGGGCAAGGAGGGCATTTCCCCGAACCAGCAGCATCTCATCTTCGCCGGGAAGCATCTGGAGGACGGCCGCACCCTCGCCGACTACAACATTAAAGGTTCCACCTGGCACCCTCTCTCTCTCTGATCCCTCTCTCTCTGTGTCACCCCCTCCGGCACCCGAACCAGCAGAATCGACTTCAAAGATTTATGCATAGTCATGCATGGTTATGTACTTAGGTGTGGAATTTTTCTGTGAAAGCTAGCACAATCCACGTGCAGAGGTGATTACATGTCTCCCGACAGTTTACGTGCCAAATTCATAAAACAATAAATCTTTGTTCAAACAACTCAACTCTCTGCAAACTATCAGTGGACTGTAGAAGTTACATATTGATTTTAGCTGAAGAATTCAAAACTTTGACTTAAGGTTTAATTTGCTTTATAGACATTGTCATTTCCACATGCATGCATGGAGACTGCCTATAGCATTCTGAAACTGAAGGGTTTCACTATCTTCTTTTTTTTTTATGTGAAAGCCCTGCCTAGTGGAAAGGTTGAGAGAAGAACTCTACCACCTAACCACCAGTGGGTATTTTATTGAGTAAAAGCAATTGTAAAGATAAATTACATCAAGCGGACACTGGGCATACCCAGTTTATCAAGCCTAACAGCACCTCTAATGAGAGTAGGAAGCTCAGAGGAGGAATAGGATGCATTACATTTCAACTTACAAGCTAAAGAAGCTAAGGAATCAGCCACAGTGTTCCCTTCTCTAAAGATGTGATTAATGGTATCTGCAGGATTAAGGAGGCTCCATATCTCCCTGACATAGGACAATATCGACCAAGGGCAGGTGGCTTTCCTTTTGATAATATTGACAATAGTTTGAGAGTCACATTCAATTATTGCTGCTGTGGAACCAGTGATTTTGATATACTTCATTCCATCTAATAGGGCAGGGGCCTCAGCAATGATGCTATTTGAGAATCCATAGTAGTGGCTGAAAGCTAGGATGACATTTCCAAGGTGATCTCTTATGACCCCACCTCCACCAGATTCACCATTGGCTTTAGATGCTCCATCAGTATTTAGTTTTAAAGAAGGCCAAGGAGGGCAAAACCATTTAATGGCTATAGCTCTAAGCTGCTTTGGTTTAGCAAATTGAATTCCTAGAGCATCCAGAATTCTGATATGTTCCTGATTGGCTTCGGGTAGTGAGGAAATCTGACATATTTCTTTGACTTTGTATCTGATTTTGTGGAGGAGACCCTGGCAGGAAGTTTTGGAGTCATCATATTTGTCTGAATTTCTAGCACACCAAATCTCCCACATACTAACTCCGACAGCAGCTAGACCAAATAGGCCAAACATTGATTTTTTCTGAGTGGAGCATAAATTGTTGAGTATCATTGAGGTAGCTGAATTTTCTTCAATTTGCAACCCCTTAGATCTGAAATATGTCCATATGTAAGAAGCCCAATCACCGAAAATAAATAAGTGGTTATAATTTTCAGTCTGTGGGGTCTTGCAGCAGCAGCATTTTGAACAAATTGGAATCCCTATCTTCTGAATGTTGCAATCCAGAGGAAGACACTTGTTGATAATTTTCCACAGATGAATGGAGATCTTGGAAGGCAGCCATGGTGACCAAATGCTAGTCCACTGATTGAAAGTCTGAGTCTCTTGGTTCCTGCTAATAGCCTTTTGGGTGGATGAGACTGAACAGTTCCCCGAAGAAGAAAGGCTCCAAGCAGGTAGGTCATGTTCCTGATTGAGTTTAACATGCTTCAAAGCAGTGCTAATTTCTTCAGTAAAAAACCTGTTAGGCCAATTTGTGTCTTCTGAATTCATCTGTACAATAAAGTCCCGAACAGAGAGCATAGGGTTGATGGTGTTATCAGCCAATGCAAAATCAGCAAGGGTGTGTTGGCCTATCCATCTGTCATACCAGAAGCTTGTCCTGCTGCCATCTCCAATAATGACCCTCTTATGCTGAATAATTAAATTTTTTGCAGTGATCCACCTTCTCCTTTCAAAACCCTTCATATTTGTAAACTGAACCTGGATGAGAGGACAGTTCCTAATATATTTGGCTCTGAAATACTCGGCCCATAATGAATTTGAATGAAGAGCTTGCCACAACATTTTAACACTTAAGGGAGTTTCCATATTCCTTAGTGATATAATACCCAGTCCACCTTAAGAGATAGGAGTGCAGATTTTGTTCCATTTTCTCCAGTGCTTCCTGTGACCATGATCAGATGAACCCCAGAAGAAATTGGCAAGTGATTTTTCAATAGCTTGGTGAGTTCCAATATGCAGTGAAGAAGATGTAAGAAAGTATATGGGCAATGAGATCAGGACATGCTTGATAAGGACTAGTTTTGCTCCCTAGGAGAGCATCCCACATTTCCAACCTGAAATCCTCCTCTGAATATTGTGTAGAATACCAGTGTAGTGAATTTTCTTGCATCTTCCTTTGATCAGGGGAAAACCAAGATACTTATGAGGGAAGGAGTGTTTAACAAAACCAGTGACATCCTGAATTTTCCTGGCAGTAGAGTTATTATTCCTGGAGTGTATGAAAAAACCACTTTTACCTGTGTTTATTGACTGCCCTGAAGCTCTTTCATAATCTTGTAGTATCTTAAGGAGATTCCTTATTGAAATAAGATTGCCATTGCAAAAAATGATGGTATCATCCGCAAACAAAAGATGTGAAATATTCGGGCAATGTCTAGGACTAGCATACCATTCTATGAGGCCACATTGGAAGGCTTTTGTCAGAGATCTACTGAGTACCTCTTCTGCAATGATAAATAGTGAGGGAGCAATTGGATCACCTTGACGCACCCCTCTTGAAGATTTGAAGAATCCAGCAGGGGTACCATTTATAAGAATAGAAAACCAGTTATTGTGCACCATTTTTCTAATAAGCCTGATGAACTGGTCATTAAATCCAAACCTGTTAAGAACATTGAAGAGAAAATCCCATTCAAGCCTATCATAAGCCTTAGCCATATCAATCTTTATCATCACATTAGAGCCCCTTATTTTCATGCCAATTTCATTGGTAAGTTCCTGGGCCAAAGCAATATTCTCAATAATATTTCTGCCTTTGACAAATGCAGATTGTTCAGGAGATATGATCTTAGGAAGAATGCTGGCAAGCCTAGTATTAATGATAGAGGCAATAATTTTGTAAAAGAAGTTGCACAGGCTAATAGGTCTAAACTCAGAAATTCTGGTAGCATTTGTTTGTTTTGGAATGAGAGCAACCAGGGTAGCAGTGACAGATCTGGGTAAGTCTTCATGGGAAGTAAAGAATTCCTGCACAGCTCTTATCACAGTGGAGGCAATTATCCCCCAAGCAAATTGGTAAAATGCACCTGTGAATCCGTCAGGGCCCGGTGCACTATCTTGGGATAGCCTGAAGACATAAGTCTTGGATTTCTGCGGCAGTAGGGATTGAGCAGAGGGTGTCAGTGTCTAACTGATCAACCAGAGAGGGAATACAGTCAAGAACAGTACTATCTGCTAAATGATGTTGGGAAGAGAAGGCTTCCTGAAAATGTGTCACAGCAATTGAAGTCATTTCCCCAGGGTCCGAAGTGAGAAGGCCTGCAGAGTTTTGAAGTTGAGATATGCACATTTTTTTCCTCTTAGCTAAAGTGGTAGAGTGAAAGAATCTGGTATTTCTATCCCCTTCAGTGAGCCATCGGACTCTAGATTTCTGTCTCCAAAAGCATTCCTCCTGAAGCAACATTTTGGACAGAACAAGTTTAGCCTCATCCAGGGCAGTCTGATTTGTAGTGGAAGGCTGGGTGTCATAAGCGTGTTCTGCCTTAATAACATCATCCTCCGCTTTTGCCACATTATTATGAATATTACCAAAGACTTGATAATTCCAAACTTTAAGCATTTGCCTGAGACTCTTGAGCTTAAGATAAAGGGTTAAGGTAGGTGAAGAAGCTAAAGGACTAGTATCCCAACACTTTTTAACATCAGCAAGAAGATGGTCATGATAAGTCCACATTTTTTGGAAACAGAATCTGGTTTTCCTTTTAATCTGGGGAGTCTGCAACACAAGTAGAGGGGCATGATCTGAGACTTCCCTGGAAAGATGTTCAACGGAGAAGGCATAATGAGCCATCCAATCAGAATTGGTTAGAATTCTATCCAGTCTGGCCCAAATACCCCTGCTTCCTGATTGATTGTTATGCCAAGTGTAGGAAGATCCTTTGAAACCAGTATCCAAAAGTGCACAATTTGATATACAGTCCTTAAAATCAGTCATTGCAATCGAATTAGGATCATTACCACCAATTTTTTCCTTTGTATCAGTAATGTAGTTGAAGTCTCCTGCCACCATCCAAGGACCAGAAATGTTAGAGTGGACGTTAATTAAAGAAGTCCAAAGACCCTTTCTCTCAATCACATTGCATTTTGCATATACTGCAGTTAAGTGAAAAGGGACTTGACCATTAAGACCCATGAGAAGAGTAATTTGCTGATCATCTCTAGTAACCAGAGAAACATGCAGATGGTCTTTCCATAATACCCAGATGTGGGCCATTTCATCAGAATTTGCAATAATTTTAGACATACCCCTACGAGATAATATCTTCTAGGCACAATAGTTGAGGACTGTCGAGACGTTGCAAATCATGTAAACCCGCGCCTTTTTAAAATGGGGAATCTGTCAATGGAAGCTACTAGTCATCTTGTAGATTTTCAAAAAAAAAAAAAGATTAGCAGTCGTGGTTGACAACCTCATAAATTATTGATATGTTTAAATTTACATGACATGAGTATTAGAGAAACATTGACATTTTAGAATTGTAGCTCAGTTTCTTAATTTTAGAATATCTAAAACATGTCATTAGCTAAGAGTACTGTTTGGATAGTGTTGGATGAAAAGTAAAGTGTGTTTTATTATTGTCTTATTCAGTGACGATACTATCAATTTCTTTACTTGATTTCTGCATAGCTAGTGACAGTGTTGTCTTTAAGCTAAAAAGTATCATGCTATATTTTATTTCTGCTAAATAGCTAGTGAAAGTGTTGTCTTTATGTTGGATGTTAAAATAAAATTCATGTTTTCATTGTGTACATGTATTGCCAATTTCACATGTTACTGCTATGTTTTTAGATTGTGTTATTATCTTGTCAATATTTAATTAGTTGGGTGTTGTATGTGAGCTGAGATGCGTGGGTGCAACCTAACATTGCACGCATCTTAGGAGAGCGTGTTAAGCCCGTGCCAATCAACCTACCCGTTCAAGACTTTGGGATTGATATGCACGTTCTCATTTTGAATGATGAGAATGTGTATATCTAACTCAAAGTCTTGAATTGTCCCGTTTGGACAGTCTGTGAATGTTTGATCGCACTTAGGTGGTTAATTACTATATGTGTTTGTGTTGTTTGTTAAAAATTTTGGCTGCGTCTTCTCACTCCTCTCTGATATACCTTTATTGATTTTGATTATTTTCTTAACCACTTATTAGTAAGTGTTTAAGAAAATTTCTTAATCAATAAATATTTTGTGGTATATCGGAGAGGTGTGGGGAGATGCTGCCGAAATTTTTAGCAAACAACACAACACATATAGTAATTAATCGTGCGATCAAACCTTCACAGATGGGTTAAAAAGTGAAGATCTAAATGATATTTCCGTCCTATTTAAAATGGCAGACATGGACGATGTGAGGTAAGGGTTGTACTTTTTATTTTGTTAAACATGTTAAAGTTTTGTGTGTTTACATTTCATTCGCATAGGGAAAATGTCTGAAGATCGTTCATGGATGTACCGTAGAGTAGTTGATCAGGTGGTGTCTATAGAATTTAAAAATGGAGTTGAGAGATTCATTCAGTTTGCTTTGAGAAATTCTATTGAAGCTGTAGATTGTGAGGGTCGTATCCGATGTCCTTGTGTAGTCTGTAAGAATTTGAAGTGGCTGACAACATGGGATGTACAACGTCATTTATACAGAAAGGGGTTTGTTAAAGATTATACAAACTGGATATGTCATGGTGAAACATTGTGGTCGACCTACGAGCCTGCCAATGTTGGAAGTGGAAGTTCATATGTTGATATGGTCATAGATGCTGCTGGTCCAGGATTCAATGTTCACGAGGAGCATGTACATAATGAAGAATCGCCAAACAAGACAGCTGAAAGATTTTATCAGCTACTCAAAGATGCTGATGAGCCATTGTGGACTGGATGTCAAAATCACTCTCGACTGTCTGCGGTGTCACAATTATTGAACTTGAAATCTGAATTTCACATCAGTGAGATTTGTTTTGATCGTTTGTTACTGATTATCAAAAGTATGTTGCCACAAGATGAGAAATTACCTGAAAATTTTTATCGTGCAAAGAAGATGGTCACTGACTTAGGGCTTGGATATGAGAAAATAGATGCATGTCCTAATCATTGCATGCTATATTATAATGAGGCTAAAAGTAAGGTATCATGTTCCATATGTGGTCATGATAGATTCAAGCCTAAGAAAGGGGACAATTCAAAGCAAAAAGATATACCATATATGTCATTGCGGTATTTTCCTATTGCACCGAGATTGCAGAGAATGTATATGGCACCAAAGATAGCTCAACATATGAGATGGCATGCGGAAAGAGTACGTCGACAACATAATGTAATCAGTCATCCTGCAGATGCCGAAGCTTGGAGTCACTTTAACCGTGCTCACCCTACTTTCTCAAAAGAGTCGCGTAATGTAAGGCTGGGTTTATGTACTGATGGATTCAATCCATTTGGAGGTTCAGTGACTTCCTACTCTTGCTGGCCAGTTTTCGTGACACCATATAATATTCCGCCAAATATGTGCATGAAACGAGAGCATTTATTTCTATCATTATTGATCCCTGGTCCAAAAAGTCCTGGGAAAAAATTAGACATATATCTCAGGCCGTTGATTGATGAGTTGAAGTTGTTATGGACTGATGGGGTTACTACCTATGATGCATGCAGAAAACAAAATTTCACTATGAAGGCTGCATTGATGTGGACAATAAGCGACTTTCCTGCATATGGAATGTTATCTAGCTGGAGCACTCATGGAAAACTAGCATGTCCTTACTGTATGGACAGTTCCAAATCATTTGTACTTAAGCATGGTGGCAAGTCATGCTGGTTTGATTGTCATCGACGATTTCTACCAAGGGACCATCCGTTTAGAAGGCAAAAAGATGCATTCTTAAAGAACAGAATTGAATTGGAAGAAGCTGATTTTGAACGGTTGTCTGGTCCACATTTAGCAGCACGTGTACAGAACTTACCAGATATAGCACAATTGTCGAGCAGCACAAGACAACTCCCTGGATTTGGGAAGGATCACAATTGGGTCAAAAAAAGTATCTTCTGGGAATTGCCTTATTGGTCAACTCTTCTTATACGACATAACATCGACGTCATGCATGTTGAGAAGAATGTCTTTGATAATGTGTTCAACACTGTTATGGACATAACAGGCAAAACAAAGGATAATGTGAATGCCCGTTTAGACTTGAAAATACATTGTAAACGTCCAGAACTGTACCTTATTGATAGAAATGGTAAAACAGTTAAACCGAAAGCAAGTTACGCCCTTGGAGCTGCACAGATTAAAGAAGTATGCTCTTGGCTAAAACAGTTGAGATTTGTGTTATCTGATTATTATTTTCACAGGACCCACGACCTCTACACCGTTACGACCGACCTCTGCACCGCTACCACCGGTAGTAGGTATGTATACTTTCATGTATAATGCATTGTAGTATTTGTTGAAAATAATTCTTTATGTTTTTGTGTTATCTGATTCTTATTTTCACAGGACCCACGACCTCTGCACCGTTACCACCGAGGGATGCACCGCTACCACCGGTAGTAGGTATGTATACTTTCATGTATAATTCATTTGAGTATTTGTTTAAAATAATTCTTTATGTTTTTGTGTTATCTGATTCTTATCCTTACAGGACCCACGGCCTCTGCACCGTTACCACTGACAACGGGTACATTGACGGCCTATGCACCGCCATCACACATGGCGAGTGGATCTACACCTCCCCCAGCTGAGTCAGGTATGTTCATTTGCATATTTATGTTTTTTTGATAGTTTGTTTTATTTATACTATTTAATTCGTATAGTACGTGCTGATGACGAGGCGAGTCATCATGAGGGGGAGGGCTGTTGTAATGAGACGATGCGGGCAGTGTGGATAAATGAAGGGTACGTAATGCATTATTTTTGTTATTTATTCGTCATTGTGGTATTAATATTTTTAATTTCAGGAATAAAATAGAGCCAGCCCAAGCATCACAATTTATTACAAAGACAATTCAAGCACATTTTCCAGGCCCCATCCATCGCTTTGCTGATTTTCCGATGGGTGTTCAGGATTTATTGTTCTCTATGTTCTTGGTATTTATCTTATTTTATCATATTAAGTCATTTTCAATTATTATTTTAACCCACTTTGTTATGTAACATATAAATTTTTGTTGTTGTTAATATATAGAGGAATCATCGATTCACAGAACATTCAGATGAGTTACGTGCTAGATTTGCATGGACAGCTACTGCAAGAGATAATTTCAAACATCTTATGTACAATGCCCGAAGATATGCAAAAAAAGCATGTGCAAGTACTGATAAGAACATATGGAAGGAGCATGGGCCTGTGTGGATGAGAAAGGAGTATTGGACAGAGCTGTGCAACATTTGGGAAGCGGAGAAATGGAATGCCAATTCAAACAAAGCAAAGCAAAACAGAGCAGCGCATCCTGAAGCGAATTTACACACGGGTGGCTCTGTCTCCTTTGCAACACATAAAGCGAGATTAGTAAGTACACTTCTACATATATAAATTTTTTGTTTCTATTATGAAACTGTGATTTATTTGAATAACAGGAAGCACAGTTAAAGCGGCCAGCTCAATTTCATGAACTTTTTGATCGAACTCATAAGAAGAAAGGGACAAATGCTTACATTAGTGAGAAAGCTCGGGAGGTAGCGGTAAGTGTATACATTAATAGTTTTCATTTAAGATTAAATTGTAGAATAATTTGGTTTTGTTTTTTTTTGGTTTTTGCAGGACTCATATAGTAGACGAATGGATGAGAGGTACGGGGATGACAGTCAGCGTCCAGAGTTGGATCCTGCCATTTGGGTTGCAGCATCTGGGGCACCCAAGAAAGGACATGTTTATGGTTTTGGACATAGCTTGGGCACGACTAGGGTGTTATCATCATGCTCGAGTTCGGTCTCACATGCGACCTCTCCATTTACCACACCAGCAGCCCCAGATGGTTCTTCCAGTGCCGCCCCGACCATGACTCCAGATATGTTTAGGCAGATCGTCAACGAGACCGTCTCTCAGAATATCTCTCAGAATATCTCAACCATCGTCGCTCAGACCGTCTCCCAGATGCTCACATCCTTGGGAATTGATAGTAGTAGAGCACCTCCTGCACCTCCTGCACAGCAGCCTCCGGTAAGTATTTTATTTGATTGATTTTCTATTTGTTAACTCTAAATATCATCTTACAAAATATAAGAATTTAGATTGAGGAGGGGAAAATATCATTTTCTTAACTCTAAATATCATCTTACACCTATCCTCTGGATATTAGAATCAACAGGCAGACTGTTCTGCAGGATTTTCCATAGGTGTATAGAGATTTTGGTTAGAACTGAAAGTGAAAAGATATGTATAAATTCTATTCACTTGAGTGGGGGAGGATACAGATCTATAAATATTCATAAAGCTAGAATAATATAAGGAAAGTAACATGTAGACATGAATAAAATATGCCAATTTAGGTGAAAAGATCTCCCCAAAGTCTGGTAACTGTCATGGCAGGAAGCCAGGAACAGCACCTCTAAGCAAAGGAAGGGCAGTTCATACAAAGGAGCATAGGTCATAAGTTACAAGAAGTTCATTTTCAGTGGGGAGATGAAAGTGACTTGTCAGAACTGACGGAATCCAAATCGGATGCCCGGTTTGAGCTCGGCGCTCAAACTTCATTTTTAAAATACACTTAGTTCAAATGAACTGTTAGGATGGGGCATTTGGTTCTAAAATCTGAAATACCGGTCGGATGGCCGTGCCGATCATTCCAATACGACCGGGGAGATGAAAGTGACTTGTCAGAACTGACGGAATCCAAATCGGATGCCCGGTTTGAGCTCGGCGCTCAAACTTCATTTTTAAAATACACTTAGTTCAAATGAACTGTTAGGACGGGTCCGGGGGTCTAAAATTCGAAATACCGGTCGGATGGCCGTGCCGATCATTCCAATACGACCGGGGAGATGAAAGTGACTTGTCAGAACTGACGGAATCCAAATCGGATGCCCGGTTTGAGCTCGGCGCTCAAACTTCATTTTTAAAATACACTTAGTTCAAATGAACTGTTAGGACGGGTCCGGGGGTCTAAAATCTGAAATACCGGTCGGATGGCCGTGCCGGTCATTCCAATACGACCGGGGAGATGAAAGTGACTTGTCAGAACTGACGGAATCCAAATCGGATGCCCGGTTTGAGCTCGGCGCTCAAACTTCATTTTTAAAATACACTTAGTTCAAATGAACTGTTAGGACGGGGCATTTGGTTCTAAAATCTGAAATACCGGTCGGATGGCCGTGCCGATCATTCCAATACGACCGGGGAGATGAAAGTGACTTGTCAGAACTGACGGAATCCAAATCGGATGCCCGGTTTGAGCTCGGCGCTCAAACTTCATTTTTAAAATACACTTAGTTCAAATGAACTGTTAGGACGGGTCCGGGGGTCTAAAATTCGAAATACCGGTCGGATGGCCGTGCCGATCATTCCAATACGACCGGGGAGATGAAAGTGACTTGTCAGAACTGACGGAATCCAAATCGGATGCCCGGTTTGAGCTCGGCGCTCAAACTTCATTTTTAAAATACACTTATTTCAAATGAACTGTTAGGACGGGTCCGGGGGTCTAAAATCTGAAATACCGGTCGGATGGCCGTGCCGGTCATTCCAATACGACCGGGGAGATGAAAGTGACTTGTCAGAACTGACGGAATCCAAATCGGATGCCCGGTTTGAGCTCGGCGCTCAAACTTCATTTTTAAAATACACTTAGTTCAAATGAACTGTTAGGACGGGGCATTTGGTTCTAAAATCTGAAATACCGGTCGGATGGTCGTGCCGATCATTCCAATACGACCGGGGAGATGAAAGTGACTTGTCAGAACTGACGGAATCCAAATCGGATGCCCGGTTTGAGCTCGGCGCTCAAACTTCATTTTTAAAATACACTTAGTTCAAATGAACTGTTAGGACGGGTCCGGGGGTCTAAAATTCGAAATACCGGTCGGATGGCCGTGCCGATCATTCCAATACGACCGGGGAGATGAAAGTGACTTGTCAGAACTGACGGAATCCAAATCGGATGCCCGGTTTGAGCTCGGCGCTCAAACTTCATTTTTAAAATACACTTATTTCAAATGAACTGTTAGGACGGGTCCGGGGGTCTAAAATCTGAAATACCGGTCGGATGGCCGTGCCGGTCATTCCAATACGACCGGGGAGATGAAAGTGACTTGTCAGAACTGACGGAATCCAAATCGGATGCCCGGTTTGAGCTCGGCGCTCAAACTTCATTTTTAAAATACACTTAGTTCAAATGAACTGTTAGGACGGGGCATTTGGTTCTAAAATCTGAAATACCGGTCGGATGGTCGTGCCGATCATTCCAATACGACCGGGGAGATGAAAGTGACTTGTCAGAACTGACGGAATCCAAATCGGATGCCCGGTTTGAGCTCGGCGCTCAAACTTCATTTTTAAAATACACTTAGTTCAAATGAACTGTTAGGACGGGTCCGGGGGTCTAAAATTCGAAATACCGGTCGGATGGCCGTGCCGATCATTCCAATACGACCGGGGAGATGAAAGTGACTTGTCAGAACTGACGGAATCCAAATCGGATGCCCGGTTTGAGCTCGGCGCTCAAACTTCATTTTTAAAATACACTTATTTCAAATGAACTGTTAGGACGGGTCCGGGGGTCTAAAATCTGAAATACCGGTCGGATGGCCGTGCCGGTCATTCCAATACGACCGGGGAGATGAAAGTGACTTGTCAGAACTGACGGAATCCAAATCGGATGCCCGGTTTGAGCTCGGCGCTCAAACTTCATTTTTAAAATACACTTAGTTCAAATGAACTGTTAGGACGGGGCATTTGGTTCTAAAATCTGAAATACCGGTCGGATGGCCGTGCCGATCATTCCAATACGACCGGGGAGATGAAAGTGACTTGTCAGAACTGACGGAATCCAAATCGGATGCCCGGTTTGAGCTCGGCGCTCAAACTTCATTTTTAAAATACACTTAGTTCAAATGAACTGTTAGGACGGGTCCGGGGGTCTAAAATTCGAAATACCGGTCGGATGGCCGTGCCGATCATTCCAATACGACCGGGGAGATGAAAGTGACTTGTCAGAACTGACGGAATCCAAATCGGATGCCCGGTTTGAGCTCGGCGCTCAAACTTCATTTTTAAAATACACTTATTTCAAATGAACTGTTAGGACGGGTCCGGGGGTCTAAAATCTGAAATACCGGTCGGATGGCCGTGCCGGTCATTCCAATACGACCGGGGAGATGAAAGTGACTTGTCAGAACTGACGGAATCCAAATCGGATGCCCGGTTTGAGCTCGGCGCTCAAACTTCATTTTTAAAATACACTTAGTTCAAATGAACTGTTAGGACGGGGCATTTGGTTCTAAAATCTGAAATACCGGTCGGATGGCCGTGCCGATCATTCCAATACGACCGGGGAGATGAAAGTGACTTGTCAGAACTGATGGAATCCAAATCGGATGCCCGGTTTGAGCTCGGCGCTCAAACTTCATTTTTAAAATACACTTAGTTCAAATGAACTGTTAGGACGGGTCCGGGGGTCTAAAATTCGAAATACCGGTCGGATGGCCGTGCCGATCATTCCAATACGACCGGGGAGATGAAAGTGACTTGTCAGAACTGACGGAATCCAAATCGGATGCCCGGTTTGAGCTCGGCGCTCAAACTTCATTTTTAAAATACACTTATTTCAAATGAACTGTTAGGACGGGTCCGGGGGTCTAAAATCTGAAATACCGGTCGGATGGCCGTGCCGGTCATTCCAATACGACCGGGGAGATGAAAGTGACTTGTCAGAACTGACGGAATCCAAATCGGATGCCCGGTTTGAGCTCGGCGCTCAAACTTCATTTTTAAAATACACTTAGTTCAAATGAACTGTTAGGACGGGGCATTTGGTTCTAAAATCTGAAATACCGGTCGGATGGTCGTGCCGATCATTCCAATACGACCGGGGAGATGAAAGTGACTTGTCAGAACTGACGGAATCCAAATCGGATGCCCGGTTTGAGCTCGGCGCTCAAACTTCATTTTTAAAATACACTTAGTTCAAATGAACTGTTAGGACGGGTCCGGGGGTCTAAAATTCGAAATACCGGTCGGATGGCCGTGCCGATCATTCCAATACGACCGGGGAGATGAAAGTGACTTGTCAGAACTGACGGAATCCAAATCGGATGCCCGGTTTGAGCTCGGCGCTCAAACTTCATTTTTAAAATACACTTATTTCAAATGAACTGTTAGGACGGGTCCGGGGGTCTAAAATCTGAAATACCGGTCGGATGGCCGTGCCGGTCATTCCAATACGACCGGGGAGATGAAAGTGACTTGTCAGAACTGACGGAATCCAAATCGGATGCCCGGTTTGAGCTCGGCGCTCAAACTTCATTTTTAAAATACACTTAGTTCAAATGAACTGTTAGGACGGGGCATTTGGTTCTAAAATCTGAAATACCGGTCGGATGGCCGTGCCGATCATTCCAATACGACCGGGGAGATGAAAGTGACTTGTCAGAACTGACGGAATCCAAATCGGATGCCCGGTTTGAGCTCGGCGCTCAAACTTCATTTTTAAAATACACTTAGTTCAAATGAACTGTTAGGACGGGTCCGGGGGTCTAAAATTCGAAATACCGGTCGGATGGCCGTGCCGATCATTCCAATACGACCGGGGAGATGAAAGTGACTTGTCAGAACTGACGGAATCCAAATCGGATGCCCGGTTTGAGCTCGGCGCTCAAACTTCATTTTTAAAATACACTTATTTCAAATGAACTGTTAGGACGGGTCCGGGGGTCTAAAATCTGAAATACCGGTCGGATGGCCGTGCCGGTCATTCCAATACGACCGGGGAGATGAAAGTGACTTGTCAGAACTGACGGAATCCAAATCGGATGCCCGGTTTGAGCTCGGCGCTCAAACTTCATTTTTAAAATACACTTAGTTCAAATGAACTGTTAGGACGGGGCATTTGGTTCTAAAATTCGAAATACCGGTCGGATGGCCGTGCCGATCATTCCAATACGACCGGGGAGATGAAAGTGACTTGTCAGAACTGACGGAATCCAAATCGGATGCCCGGTTTGAGCTCGGCGCTCAAACTTCATTTTTAAAATACACTTAGTTCAAATGAACTGTTAGGACGGGTCCGGGGGTCTAAAATTCGAAATACCGGTCGGATGGCCGTGCCGATCATTCCAATACGACCGGGGAGATGAAAGTGACTTGTCAGAACTGACGGAATCCAAATCGGATGCCCGGTTTGAGCTCGGCGCTCAAACTTCATTTTTAAAATACAAGATGAAATTTGAACTTATATTGTGTGTGTGTATTTATATATATGAAAATGAGCTGGCTTAAACTATTGGCATACTCTTGTTAATGCTTGATTTCTTTATTAAGTCTTGTTAATGCTTGATTTCTTTATTAAGGATTTGATTATAATTTTTTTAAATGATATACAGGATCATCCGTCGCGAGATGTTGGACGAGACGACGACCAGGATGATGTTGGACGAGACGACGACCAGGATGAGACATATGTGGAGGATTTGTGATTTTATTTTAGTTGTGTATGTTGTCATTTTATTATTATGGATGTATGATTAATTTGTGATTTTATTTTAATTGTGTGTAATTTGAGGTTCGTGGAGATTGTGATCCGTGTAGTTGATTTATTATTGTTTTATGAAATTGTTATTTATCAGGTGTTTGTATGTGATGAATTTGAGATTTGTCGATATTGTTGTCTGTGTAGTTGATTTTATATTTATGTTATGAATTTGTTATTTATCAGGTAATTTATTTATCAGTTTAAATAAATTTTTAAAAAAAAAATAATGCAAAATTAGCGACCGCATTGAGACTGAATTGCGACCGAATAGCGACTATACGTTATATTTCTTTTATTAAATAATTATACTTGGCGACCGACTAGCGACCGACTAGCCACCGAATAAATCCGATAGGTTTATTTTATTTTTAAAAATAAAACAAATTTAGAGACCGAATGGCGACCGAATTGAGACCGAATAAATCCGATAGGTTAATTTTATTTTTAAAAATACAACATAATTCGAGACCGAATAGCGACCGAATTGAGACCGACTTAATCCGATAGGTTAATTTTATTTTTTAAAATACAACAATTGTAGCGACCGAATAGAGACTGAATGGCGACCGAATTATTAGCGACCGGTCAGGCGACCGATTATAATCGGTCTCTTGTAACGACTGATACTGCGACCGAATTATGTCGGTCGCTATATAGCGACTATGATATAGCGACCGACATATTCGGTCGCTAGATAGTGTCTGTTCGGTCGCAATGTAGATTTGCGACCGATCTACGACTGAATAGCGACCGAATATGTCGGTCGCTATCCGCGATTTTTCTTGTAGTGCGAGTCGGGTCCCGCCTCGCACCGCACCGGTACGTGGCGAGACGCACGGGACAGAGCGGGTCGATCCGTCCCGTCCACGACCCACGGCCCGTGCGACCCGGTGCCCGCCTGGGTCGGGTCGGGTCGTGCGAATCGGGGCGAGACGGCAAACCCTGTATGAAACTAACCTTAGTTATAATTTTGTACATTCCTTTCTCCTTTTAAACGAGAGTTGTACAACTTCTTCAAAAATTTCAACGTATGTATGCTATGCATGCGTAAATCTAGGCAACCAGACCGGTGAACTTATAAAGGCGTGGGCGCCAATGCACCATCATCGTTGTCTGATGCGTGCCCGTACGGGTTCATGGAAATATGCATGTGCGGGGTGCATGCACGGAAAAGCCGCCCGTACACCGAGGGGTCTTGTTTTCGCAAAGCGATGCGTTAGTGGTACCCGTGAGCACGTGCTCCTGTTTGTTCGGCTCTGAATATAATTTTTTATTATCTTGTATATGCTTCTATTTTTTTCCTATTCTACTGTAGATTCTCATTTTTATACGGTTATGAATATTTAACTTTTATAATACATGATATTAATATCTGTCTGATTTCACTATCTTCACGACCAATGAAATATTAATATTCTATTGAAAGCGTAATGGAAGTGTAATATGGTAAGAGTCCGGACGATATATAGGTGAACATAGTAAACTTTGGGGACTTGAAATTTGTACATGGTATTGGGTTTTCTAGTTTGTACTAAGTACGCAACATTATATTTCATAGAAATAATTTTTTAATTGAAACATGGTGAGGGGTGCGACCCCTCCCCTCCCCTTCCCCCCCCCCCACCCAACTCGATCCTGGTCACTTTCCCACGATCTCTGTCTCACTCCCCTCCCTCTTGTTTATAATATTTCTGTTCTTCTTTCTTGTCATGCCCTACTTTCTTTTTATTGTCTCTCAGCTTTCTCAGTGCATTTCTCATGTCCAAAGGAAGTCATGGCAGTAGCTGTCGAGTTCAATTTAAAACCAAAAAAAAAAGCCATATTGATGCTCGTGCAGTGGTGCCTGCGCGGTAGTTGAGTTAAAATGATGTTACTACTAAAATGTTTTTCAAACTATATTGTATTGGGATAACCAATTGGGGTTTTTCCCGTACTTCTTACCTGTAAATTTAAATATTTTTGTAGTGATGAAACGGTGGATGTGACTCGTGAGCTTAGTTAGGATCATCATGTGTTTAAATATGTGAGATCTCAAGTTCAAAACTTACATTGTTCACGTTTTTTTATACGATTTAATCCATTTGATATTGATTTTAAAGGGGATGTTTAGATTTAGATATTTATACTAAAACTTATCTTTAAAATTGTCTTTCACTTAACCCACGTGACTTAGGTTACATTTGAGAACATATATCGTGAGAATTTTAATGATTGAAACTTTTGACCAAATTTGAGCCGTAGCAAAGGTGAACGAGCGCATCTCAACTTCTCCGTTGTTTTAAAATCCAAAAGAGAGAGACTCGTGGATAAAAACATTTCTTCTCTCTAATCCTTCAAAATTGAAACCAGTTAGATTTTGAGAATTTCTCGTCACCGTGTCAAAATATTATACGATGTGTGAATTATTCAAAATCGGTGCTCTCCCGTTATATTCCCAAACAAAGTTTTAAAATAATTTTATTTGTAAATTTTAATTAATATTTTTAACATTTTAATATATTTTAATATATTTTAATATATTTAATTAATAAAATTTAATAAAAATAAATAAAAATAACATGAATATGAATAATGCTCGTATGTAATGTTTTATAATTTACTGTACGAATGTCAATAAGTCAGGCTTAAATCAGCTCGGTCAAGATCCGAGTCATCAATTTTAAAACTCAATCTGGACCCGGACTCGAGTTATGTCCGGCCGAGCTAGACTCGACTTATTCACAAACTCGACTTTGGTTTGACTAGGCTTGGCCCTATAAATTAAATTAAAAATAATATATATGTAAGAATTTAAAATTGATTAAAATTTTATATGATACTTTATTTAGAAAGAGAGCTTTTACTTTTAATTAAATTAAATAAGATATTTTTATTTTTAATTAAATAAAAATAAATATTTGAAAGGATCAAAAAAGAATATGTCGGGCCGGCTCGTAGGGCAAACTCAAAGCTCGGGCCTAATCCGCGGACCTAGTCTGGTTGAACTTTCAGTCCCGACTAAGGACCCGCGAGGCGAAAAGGGACTGACAGTCCGACCCAAAATGAAGCCAAGCCCGCAAGATTATCGGGCTTGCCCAATCCATTTATATCCCTAATTGACGAGTCTATTAGATCACTGATCTTTTTAAAAATATAAATAACTATTTTAATATATTTTATTACAAAATATTTTTATACTATTATAATTATTTAAATTATAATTTTTAATAAAAATATAAATATATATTAAAAATATGCTCTCTCTCCTCCTCATATTCTCCTCTAGAATCGTTAACAAATGACCTAGATGAAAGTCAAAAATTTTTTAAATAAAACATGATCAATCTAAATTTTAAACTCACCGCCTCACTAATTTAACTTAAAATACCAACCAAATGAGCTATAAAGTTACATCTAATTATTTAATTATACCAAATATATTTAACAATATATAGATGTTAACACAGAATCGACTCGAAGTGATCGTCACACACGTATCAGTGAGAGTCCCGCCCTTAAACGCTCCGGTACGTAGCATGACGTACGATTTTGTGTGATAGTTAACGAACCGGTTGCATCCCATGCGTCAGCAGTTCCGATTTCTCTCGTGTACGATTCGTTACGTGTATTTCGCACTGTACTGAATCGGTATGTAAAACCATGATTATAGATATAAATTTTAAAATAAATAAGTATTGTGTTACCACTTTAACACTTTTATCTTTAATACTTATAATATTTTAACACTTACTATTTTAATAAAAAGGAATAAAATAAGGTTCAGACGTTGCCAAGACCCCTAATTAGTTGACTATTATACTTCAAAAGAGTATGTAATTAAACTGTGTTATATTAAATCAGAAAACAGATTTTTTTCTACCCCCCGTTAAACAAAGTAAAATGACCCGAAGCTAAGTGACATGTCCGGTCTTGCAGTCAACTTAGAGCAAGTGTTGAAGAAGAAGAATGGATATAATTCAAAGAGTAATATTGGTGGTATGCTCTCACGGACATATAATTAATGAGCATTGGATTGGGCAAGCATCATATATATTGCCTAACCCCATCTAAGAGCTTAAATATTAAAGCAAGAGGTTAATTAGGGAAGATCCATAATTATGTGAAATCACCACCAATCTCCCCATGGATGTTCCCACGCTACGGTGTAAATTTATACGTTCCGGAGTAGTTTTTTTAAAATATATATACTAATGTTATGTTTACGTCCTAAAGATATTCAAACCCAAAAAAATGTAACTAAAGATATCTAAATATTAGGATAATATCACAAAAGTTATAATGGGATAGTAGTACAGAAATATACTCCTATAAGAAAATCAACTTGATTTGATTTTGAATCGGACAGTCCAAACAGTTCAGCTCAGTATCAAAACCGTTGATATAATCAAGTCATGCGCCCATGTTAGTTTGCTTATCTCTATGTATATGAGAGAGCTTGAATCAGCCAGGTTATAAGTGAATGTATTAAAATAAACTAACATTGTTCAATATTCTCTCAGGGTGATAGTTAAATTTTGGGTTAGAGTTTAGTTCATTGATGTTAAAAAAATGTATTAGCGATGGCACTTACGTGCCCGTTGCAAATAATATTTTTTTTCAAAATGTTACAAAAATCATTTGTGATGGCTACGAGTGGTAATTGTCACTATTAATTTGGTGTTTAATAGCGACAGCTAGAAGTTATCACTAATAATTTTAAAGGTGATTAAAAAAATTATTATCAGTGACGACAGTGTAAGAGCCGTTGTTAATAATAATTTATTAGCTACGTCTATGATAAAGATGACAAAAAATATTTGTTTATTTTTTTGGAGAAAAAATACAACATTAACAATGGCCACATATTTATCGTCGCTGAAACTAATTTCTTTTTCAGTGCTAAAGCTAATATTTTTGAGCTATTGTATGAATATATGTTATATTAGCGACGGCTTACTTCCTGAGAGTAAGCCGTCGCTAGTAATGACTTATTGGCAACAGCTATTTAGCAGACGCCGTTAATAATAATTTATTAGCGATGATTGTTTAACGGGCGTAGAAATAAAAATATTTGTTAAGTTGTAGCATAAAATGTATGTAGTAGTAGTTACGAGTGTGATAAAGCCATTGCTAAAAGTATTTTTATATTTTTGGGGGGAAAACATAATATAAGCTACGCCTACGTCATAATTGTTGTTAAAATAAATATTTTTTGAGTTATTTTAAAATATATACGATATTAATAACAACTACATGCAAGTCGTTGCTAATTATAAAGACTTTATAGTGACGACTGTGTCACACCGGTCACTAATAAAGCATTATTAACGATAGCTGGTCGTCAACGTTGCCATTTGAGAAGGGCATATCTCGTTAGCTCATTAACGTCCGTCCGTTCAGCCCACCACGAAGGCCCATCCCTCCAAGCCCGTTGCTCCATGAGACCGTCTAACACCGCTCCTGCTCTAGCGCAAGCCCGGCGCAAGTGTTGTACACGAGTGCGTCTTTCCCGACAGCGGCCACAGCGTATGTCTCTGACAACGCATTAATGACGAGAGGCGCGCCAACCCAGTGACGGTGGGAGGACACCGCCCATGTCATTTTTCCTGACAGTGCAACCTCACGCCCCCTCTAACGAGCTCTGCTGTGTTAATGGCGGAACTGCCTCTCCAACGAAGAGATGGCGAGACAACGCCCATGTCTCCTTATCTTATTAGACACGCGAGTTAGGTGACTCACGTCTTTTCCGACCACAGCAACCCAACAGTCAACCACAGTGACGATATAAATAGGACCCTGACCCAACGGTTGGGAGGTACGCGCAACCTAAACCCCTCGAGCTCACACCCTCTCACTTTGGTCCCACTCCTCCTCTCTCTGAGTGCTCGCCTCGTTTCTCTATTGTTATTTGACTTGGCCATCAGGGGATTATCTCGTGGGATAACTGTAAGGACTCCTCATGACCCTTCTTTGGTGGCAGCATGTTCTCCTCCGACGGTGCTAGTCCTCCCCCTTAAATAAATATTTGAAGGTGTGAATTATAATTTGGGTAACCAATTCTCGACTGCTACATCATTAATATATATTAATGATGGTTGTCCATATCTTTCATATTTAAAATTTATTAACAAAGATTATTTTTATAACAATCGTTAATAATTAGTAATAGCGACGGCTTATGACAGTCATCGTTAATTAAATAAGTCATCACCGTTCCTCTGTTTTATTGTTTTATTGTTGTGATCTAGTCTCATATTTCCAAAATATTGATGCTCCGACAAATACTTGCAGGGGGTTGACATATAATTGTTTAGATTTTTCGACTTTTCACGTGAAACTTAATTTCAAGGAGAACTCCTCGTACGTGTCTTCCTCGTATGTAACCTCTGCGTGTGTGTGTGTGACATTCGCAATGGTTATTGTAGGTAGGTGTTTAATTCGTATGACTCTCGGTCTTTATATATATATATATATATATATATATATATATATATATATATATATATATATATATATATATATATATATATATATATATATATATATATATATTTATATATAATCTTGCTCTCATGTCCAAAACTGCCTCTATATATCCAGCTGCTTCCTCGATGGCATGCAGTACTCGTGGACCATCTAGTATGCTTCGATGGCATGGGAAGCTTCGTTTTGCCTGTTAGCTGGTGTCGATCGAGTATATTGATCACCCTGTAGTGTCATCATGTCAGATCATTCATTATTTCTCCATGATGGCATGCATGTTGCTAATTAACTGGATGAATATTAATTCATCTCGGTATCAATCTTTACTTTAATAAAATTATGAGTAAATATATATAATTAATGAGAACTAAAAGATATTCTAGGGTGATCATTTAGGAGAAAAAAAAGGGGGGCGGATGTTTTGATAAGAGATTGGATAAAGTCATCGAGATGCATGGGTCACCGTCTCTGTTGTCAAGAAACTCTGTCATGGCCGGTCCCAAGTCCGGATGAGAAAAGAGGAGGGTTTGCGTTAGGTCGACAGTCAGCAGTAAAATCTTGTCACATCTCCAACATGAATTCTGAACCAAATACATTATGTGCTAATGCTAGGGCGTTCCCCGTAAGCGACGCGTTACATCGAAACCCGGATGGAATGACAAGTGAGCAAGGGCTGGCTAGGGCGTTCCCCGTAAGTGATGCGTTACATCAGAACCCGGATGGAATGACAAGTGAGCAAGGGCTAGCTAGGGCGTTCCCCGTAAGCGACGCGCCGCAATGGCGCCCGATTGCGGTGTCAAATAGGTAAGGGTTCTCGTGTGGGGTTGGACGCACACGGGTAAAGAAGCAAGTCCAAAAACATAGGATCCGTCTAGCTACTTGGAATATAGGAACTTTAACGGGTAAGGGTTTAGAATTAATTAAGTTAATGAAGGACATGAGGGTTAACATAGCTTGTCTACAAGAAACTAGGTGGAAAGGACATAAAGCTAAAGACATTGATGGATATAAAATTTGGTATACGGGTAATAATAACTCTAGAAATGATGTTGCTATAATAATAGATGAAAACTTAAAAGACAGTGTTGTGGAAGTAAATAGATTGGGGGATAGACTAATGGTAAATAAACTTATCTTAGGTGAGGATATTTTGAATATAATTAGTGCATATGCACCTCAAGTAGGATTAGAAGAGAGCATTAAAAAGTAATTTTGGGAGGCTATTGATAGTTTGATCCAAAATATCCCTAGTGAAGAGAGAATCTTTATTGGAGGAGATCTTAATGGTCATGTGGGTATAGATAATAGAAGGTATGAGAGGATTCATGGAGGGTTTGGTTTTGGCAATAGAAATGATATGGGTAACACTATTCTTGATTTTGCTATGGCCTATGATCTAGCAATTATTAATACCTTCTTCAAGAAGCGGGACGAACACTTAATAACATATAAGAGTGGAACACATATAAGTCAAATTGACTATTTTCTCATTAGGAAGGTCGATAGAGTTTTATGTAAAGATTGCAAAGTTATTCCTGGTGAGAGTCTAGCCTCTCAACATAGGTTGTTAGTAATGGATGTCACTATCCCTAAATTCAAAAGAAAGATCATTATAAATAATTATTCCAAGATTAAATGGTGGAATTTAAAAGGTAAAAGTTTAGAAACATTTAAAAATCATCTATTAAAGGAAAATATTTAGATTTTAGATCAAGAAACTAATGTAATGTGGAATAATGTTACAAATTGTATAACGAGGGTTGCAAAATAACTCTTAGGCGAATCTAAAGGTAAAAAGAATTTAGAAAAAGAGACTTGGTGGTGGAGTAAGGAAATCCAAAATACCATTAGAGTAAAAAAGGAATGCTTTAAAGTTTGGCAAACTAACAAAAATGCTCAAACCCTAGAAGCCTATAAAATCGCTAAAAAGAGAGCTAAGAAAATAGTTAGCGAAGCTAAATCAAAGACACTTGAAGATTTATATAATAAATTAGGAACCCGAGAGGGTGAAAAGGACATATTCAAACTTGCTAAATTAAGAGAAAGGAAAACTAGAGATTTAGATCATGTTCGGTGCATTAAAGGTGAAGATCAAAGGGTTTTAACTAATGATCTTGAGATTAGAGGGAGGTGGCATAGCTATTTTCAGAAGTTACTTAATGAAGATTCTGTCAAGGATTTATCTTTAGAAGGTATCCAAGAGTCCACAATATTTAATAAATATCAATATTTTAGGTGTATTAAAATGTCAGAAGTGGAGGATGCTTTAAGGAAAATGAAAGTGGGCAAGGCCTTAGGATTAGATGGCTTACCTATTGAAGTATGGAAAGGCCTAGGAGATATTGGTATTCAGTGGTTACCTAAATTTTTTAATAAAATTTTAAAGGAACGGAGAATGTCAGAAGTTTGGAGAAAAAGTGTTGTAGTTCCTTTCTATAAAAACAAAGGAGATATTCAAAGTTGTAATAATTATCGTGGAATTAAGCTTATGAGTCATACTATGAAACTTTGGGAAAGAGTAATTGAAAAACGCCTCCGTTGTATGACGACTGTATCGGAAAATCAGTTTAGTTTTATGCCAAATAGATCTATTACAGAAGCTATTTTCTTACTATGGCAGCTAATGGAGAAGTATAGAGAGATGAGAAAAGATTTGTATATAGTTTTTCTTGATTTAGAGAAGGCGTACGATCGAGTACCGAGAGAATTAATTTGGTGGACATTAAGAAAGAAAGGAATCTCTCAAGGATATGTTGATTTGATTAAGGATATGTACGGCGGTGCTATTACTAGTGTTCGAACTATTGCTGGGGAGACTGGTGAATTTCCCGTTTCTATAGGTTTGCATCAAGGTTCTGCATTAAGTCCGTATCTCTTTGCCTTAGTTATGGATGAAATAACTAAACAATTGCATGAGGATATCTCTTGGTGTATGCTATTTGCAGACGATATTGTTTTAATTGATGAGAGTATTGATGCTCTAAATGTTAAGTTAGAGCGTTGGAGACTTGTCTTGGAGTCTAAAGGTTTTAAAATTAGTAGGAGTAAGTCAGAGTTTATGCACTGTAATTTTAGTAATGGGAGAGTGGTTCAGGAAGACATGGTCCTAATTGGTGGACATAACATTCCGAAGAGTAGTAGCTTTCGATACTTAGGGTCTATCATACAAGAGAATGGGGAGATTTATGATGACGTTACACCTAGGATTAAGGCAGGCTGGTTAAGATGGAGAAGTGCCTCAGGTGTCCTTTGTGATCGTCGTATGCCTGTGAAACTCAAATGGAGGTTTTATAGAACGGCTGTGAGACCTGCTTTGTTATATGGTACCGAGTGTTGGGCAGTACGAAAGGAACACATCCACAAAATGTGTGTAGCAGAGATGAGGATGTTGAGATGGATGTGTGGTAAGACTAAGAAAGACAAGATTAGGAATGAGCGCATCCGTAAGGACTTAGGGATAGCTCCAATTGATAGTAAAATGAGAGAAAATAGACTTGGTGGTTTGGACATGTGTTTCGTCGCCCTAACTCAGCGCCGGTTAAAAGATGTGACCAAATCTTAGTAGATGCTAGTAAAAGAGCTCGAGGAAGGCCTAAAATGAGATGGTGCGATGTTATTAGGAAGGACATTAGTTCCTTGAGTTTAAATATGAATATTGCACTTGATAGAAATCTTTGGCGGAACAGGATTCATGTAGCCGACCCCAATTAATTGGGATAAGGCTCTGATGATGATGATGATGATGATGATATATATATATATAGAGAGAGAGAGAGAGAGAGAGAGCGGTTACGTCACTTGATTGTAAACAAAAATTTTAAAAATATTTTTTTTTACACTCAGGTGGCGCCGACATTATATCATGGTGTCGACTTTTTCATTTTTTTTTTAACACTCAGGTGACGCCGACACCATACCATAGTGCCGACACTATTTGAGCATAACCCATATATATATATATATATATATATATATATATATATATATATATATATATATATATATATATATATATATATACACACAATATCGCATTTAATAAAGACCAAATTAAGAGCTAGCATATGTCCAACTGCCGGTCCCTCTCCCATTAATTCTCCCTCTTAATTATTATTGACAAGAGCTAGGTAGCAGAAAAGAATTAGTACGTACACCTGTTGATGTATATTTCCTTGGGAAAGCTGCCATATATAATGAATATTGATAGTTCGATTCTACCTAAGAATATGAACTGTAGAATTACAACTTATAGAAATTAAGTAGTTTTGATGTTGATATATGGTTGATTAGATCTAAGAGTATGTCTTAATTTGTAGCCAAAAAACTGAGTCTTCTCTACAAAGATATGGCAACTAACATATATATCATTCAGTTGTTAATTACTATGGGCTAATTTCAAGCACAATATATATGTATTCTAATGAATCTAATAGGGTGGCTGGAAGTACTTTTAAAAAAAAACTATTTCTACCTAAAATATTATGTTATATTAGTTTTAACTTAATTTTTAAAATTGATAAAAATAGATACTATCCGTTTGGTGAAATTGTTATAATTTTTAAATTTTGTGTTAACTTGTTTGGTATGACATCACCGGCCCCGGGGAGTAGGTCGACGGAGGGGGGCTGCGGGGGAGGGAAGGGGGCCACGGGGGAGGGGGGGAGCCTCCTCCGGCGGAGGGGGGCTGCGGGAGAGGGGTAACCAAGTGGCCATTTATCCAGAGGATCAAGAAAAGACCACATTTACATGTCCTTATGGGACATTTGCATTTAGGAGAATGCCCTTTGGGTTATGTAATGCTCCAGCCACTTTTCAGAGATGCATGATGGCCATTTTTTCAGATATGGTGGGGAACTTCTTAGAAATTTTTATGGATGATTTCTCAGTCTTTGGAGATTCTTTTGATGTGTGCCTAGATAATTTGACAAAAATTTTGGAGAGGTGCATAGAAAAGAGGTTGATTCTAAGCTGGGAGAAGAGTCACTTCATGGTAAAAGAAGGCATAGTGTTGGGCCACATAGTTTCTGAGCGGGGTATAGAGGTGGATAAGGCCAAAATTGACCTCATTTCTAATCTTCCCCCACCCACCTCAGTTAAGCAAATTCGGTCTTTCCTTGGCCATGCCGGCTTCTATCGCCGGTTTATCCAAAATTTCTCTCAAATTGCCCGACCTTTAACCCTTCTCCTAGCCAAGGATGTCCCATTCAGTCTTGATGAGCAATGCTTACAAGCATTTAATGTTTTGAAGGAAGCTCTGACCAAAGCTCCAATCCTTCAACCACCTGATTGGTCCCTTCCCTTCGAAATCATGTGTGATGCTTCAGATTTTGCTATAGGAGCAGTCTTAGGGCAAAGGATTGACAAACGCCCTGTGGTGATTTATTATGCTAGTCGCACTATGGGTGATGCCCAACTAAATTACACCACCACTGAAAAAGAACTCTTGGCTGTGGTGTTCGCCCTTGAAAAATTCAGATCATATCTCTTAGGATCCAAGGTCATCATCTACTCTGATCACTCAGCCTTGAGATACCTCATGTCCAAGAAAGAAGCCAAGCCCCGTTTGATTAGATGGATTTTACTCTTGCAAGAATTTGATATTGAAATTCGGGATAAAAAGGGGTCTGAGAATGTGGTGGCTGACCATCTCTCTAGAATTCTGGTGCAAGAAAAGGAGCCCATAAGAGACTTTTTTCCTGATGAACAACTCTTGTCCATTAGCCACATCCAACCCCCTTGGTATGCCAATATTGTCAATTATCTGGCTGTTGGATTGACCCCTAAAGGTTGGTCTAAGAATGAGAAGGATAGATTCTATGCTCAGATAAGACACTATTTTTGGGAGGATCCAGAATTATTCCGTATCTGTGCGGATAATGTCATTCGAAGGTGTGTCCCTGAAAATGAGCATCAAAGCATTCTCACCTTCTGCCACACTCTTGCTTGCGGAGGTCATTTTTCTGGAAAGAAAACTGCTGCAAAAGTCCTCCAATGCGGTTTTTATTGGCCCACTCTCTTTAAGGATGCCCATGCTTTTAGTCACTCTTGCCCAAAATGTCAAACTATGGGGAATATTTCTCGGAGAGACATGATGCCCTTAAACCCCATTCTTGTGGTCGAAATTTTTGATGTTTGGGGAATTGATTTCATGGGACCATTCCCACCATCTTATGGGCATGAATACATTCTAGTGGCTGTGGATTATGTTTCCAAATGGATTGAGGCTGTAGCAACTAGAACCAATGACCACAAAGTGGTCATGAAATTTGTGCAAAAGAACATCTTCTCTAGGTTTGGATTCCCTAGGGCCATAATTAGTGATGGAGGTAGTCACTTCACTAACTACCAATTCAAAAGCTTGCTGAAAAAGTATGGGATCACCCATAAAGTGGCCACACCTTATCATCCCCAAACGAGTGGGCAGGTGGAAGTTTCCAACCGAGAGATCAAAAATATTTTACAAAAGACTGTGAGGATTGATAGGAAGGACTGGGCTGAGAGATTGGATGATGCATTGTGGGCCTACAGAACGGCCTATAAAACCCCTATTGGGATGTCACCCTTCAGATTGATTTATGGAAAAGCCTGCCACCTCCCAGTGGAGCTGGAACACAAGGCTTATTGGGCAATCAAACAATTTAACCTGGATTTGACCCAAGCTGGATCACACAGGGCCTTGCAATTAAGTGAGTTAGAGGAGCTTCGTGAGGAATCCTATGAGAACTCCAAAATCTATAAGGCCAAGATGAAAACTTTTCATGATAAACACATCTCCAGGAAAACATTTGAACCTAATCAAAAGGTTTGGTTATTCAATTCTAGATTAAAACTTTTCCCTGGGAAGCTTAGATCTAGATGGGATGGGCCATACCTTGTAGTCAATTCATTTCCCCATGGTGCTGTTGAGATCTGTGACCCCAAAAGTGGCAACACTTTCAAAGTCAATGGTCAGAGACTCAAACCCTTCATTGAAGGAGTCTCAAATGAAACGATTATGGAAGAAGTTGCGTTATTTGAACCAAGTTGAACTCTCTGATGTCTGGCTGAAGACAGTAAACTTAGCGCTAATTGGGAGGCAACCCAATTCTTCTTCATAAATAAATGAGAATGATTGATTACTTTTCTTTCTAGAAACATGGAGCATGGCGCAGCATCTCTCTTCAGCAACACTTCATCTTGCTCAGGTTGTACCTTTCCCTCTCAATACATTCATTCCATATTGTCCTAGCTTTCTATTTTAATCATGTCATTGAGGACAATGTCACCTAAGTTGGGGGGTAGCTTAAGCTTAAAATTTCATCAAAATGCTGTAATCTTTCATGATTCCCCTAACAAATGCTTCAGGGTCATTTTTCATGATAAGAAACATTGTCAAAATGATAAGACTTAGAATATCCACTTGTGACAGCATTGAATTAAAGGGTGAATTAGTTGGTTATGTTTTTAGCATCTTCCTCGGAATACACTCAGATACTTTTGAACTCACACACATCCGCACACTAATGAGAATAGTAGATATTAAACACGAGGATGATGAGTTCTTTACTTAAAACTTTGGTGAGGATTGAAAATTCTGCCTAGTCATTAAAGATCTATCGTGGGGAAAAAGCTACCTGCCTGCAAATAAGTGCAAAGCACCAAAAAGAAAGAAAAAGAAATATATATATATATATATATATATATATATATATATATATATATATAAGATGAAAAACTCATGGAAAATGCTCCTGATCTTAGTAACCGGGCCTGCTTCTCCTAACAAGAGTTGAGGTTCGCGTCAAACAGTGAAGGAATGTGCAGCACCATGGTGAAAAAAAAAAATGATGATGATCAGGCAGAGTGAAGCTACCTGTAATTCGAGAGTCTGATTTGCAAAAGGTAGAATTGGAAATCATCGTTAAGTGATAAATAGAAGGCTCATGCATCCGGTTGTCTGATGTCCACTAATCAAATTGGAGCACATACACGAAGAGATACAAAAAATTATGAGTGTAACCTGGGGAAGTATCTAAATTTCTCCAAGATTTGGTCAATGAATGGTAGGGGAAAATGATCCTTCTTAGTGGCCTCATTCAATTTCCTATAATCTATGCATACCCTCCACCCTGTGGGTAATCTAGTGGGTACTAATTCTCCTTTGTCATTGCTCACCACAGTGAGCCCAGCTTTCTTAGGTACCACTTGAGTTGGACTAACCCATGGGCTGTCAGAGATTGGGTATATGATTCCTGCATCAAGCCATTTGACAACTTCTTTCTTAACCACTTCTTTCATGTGAGGGTTCAGCCTTCTTTGCATCTCCCTAGATGGCTTTGCATTGTCTTCCAGATAAATGTGATGCATGCATACTGATGGACATATTCCCTTAAGATCGGCTACAGACCAACCTATGGCTTCCTTATGTCTTTTGAGGACATCAATCAGTTGGTCCTCCTGAGTGGGTGTCAGATCAGATGCTATTATGACAGGCAAAGTCCTCTCATCCCCTAAGAAGGCATATTTCAGGGAATCGGGTAGGGGTTTCAATTCTAGGTGTGGTGGGGCATAGATGGAGGGAAGTGAAGGTTCATGTTTCACATCAGACAAATGTTCAAACTGATGAAGAGCATTGACCTCTGAAATGGGCTCTTTGTCTTCAGCTTTGTCAAAGTTTTCTATTCTGGTCAAGGGAGAGTCATTTTCTACCATCTCATCAATCACATCAATGATGTAACAATCTTCTTCCTCCCTTATTTGTTTAGACGCCTTGAAGACATTTAGAGTCATCTTCTGATCTCCAAAAGAGATGTCCATAAGTCCAGACTTACAATTGATGTTGGCATTGGCTGTGGCTAAGAAGGGACGGCCCAATATAATTGGGCTTTGGGCTAGGTCTGATTTAGATTCCATGTCAAGGACTAAAAAGTCAACAGGAAAATAACAGGTGTCTATTTTGACAAGGACATCTTCTACTAACCCCTTAGGTGTTCTAACAGATCTATCAGCCAACTGGAGAATGACAGGGGTTGATTTGAGTTCTCCCATACCAAATTTTTGGTACACAGATGTTGGGAGGAGATTGACACTTGCTCCTAGGTCCAACAGAGCATTTTCAAAGGTGACCCCCCCAATGACACAAGATATGAGTGGGGTGCCAGGATCTTTCATTTTCTGGGGGAGTTGATTTAGTAGGACAGCACTAACATCCTCAGACAATAGAATTCTTTCCAGATTCACCTTTGGTTCCCTCTTTTGAGTGCACATTTCCTTAAGAAATTTGGCATACGCAGGCACATGTTGGATTGCATCTAAGAGGGGAATGTTGATGTGGACTTGTTTGAACAATTTCATCAATTCTTCATTCTGAGCTTGATTGTTCTTCTTTTTCTTTTCTTTTCTAGCGTCCAAGGCATTAGGGAAGGGAATCTTAGGTTTGTAGCTTTCAGGTGATTCATCTATCTTTGCCTTCCCTTTCTCTTTGTTGATTGCCTCACTATCCACTATAAGAGTGGAAATTGGTTCTTCTTCTTCTTGGGTTTGACTAGATGAGGTTTGATTGGATTCATCAATTTGGTGTGGGTCTGATAAGATTTTACCATTTCTTAAGGCCGAAATGGCTTTAGCATTCTCAAATTGTGGGCCCTTTGGAGGATTTGGGCCTTGTTGGAATTGCCCTTGAGGGGCAAGTGGAAGGGGCTGCTGAAAACCAGGAGGATAATTTCTAGGGTTGGGAATGGGTTGACTTGGAAGTTGACCCGGATCTCTCCTTACATTGGTTTCCAAGAGTTGGCCAATCTGGGCCTTCATTTCAGCCATTTGGGTTTGGAAAGATTGGTTTTGGGCCAAAATGAGTTGTTGTAATTGATTGATTTTGTCATCATTTTGGGCCATTGGTGGAGGTTGCATAGGTGGTTGGTAAATTGGAGGATGATGTGAAGATTGCCCATATGCGGGTTGAGCAAATGAGGGTTGGCCATAAGATGGCTGGCCAAAAGGGACTTGAGGGTGATTGGGTAACTGTTGTGACAATTGGCCCCTATGGAAAGTTTGATTTTGAAAATGGGCCTGAGGTTGGGGTTTGGGTTGGAAATTTTGATTTTGCTGGGGCTTCCAAGAGAAGTTTGGGTGATTTCTCCAGCCCGGGTTGTAAGTGTTTGAAAATGGGTCATTGTTGGGCTTAGACAATCCTTGAGCTGCATAAACTTGCTCCTGGATAGCAGGTGGTAACTGGGCTGCCGCAGGGCATTCATCCACTTGATGGGCTGGGCTTTCACAAAGCACACATGCCTCTTGGACTGGACCTTGGTGAGAGTAGAAAGATGGTTGTGATTGGGCATTGAAGGTTTGTTTATTCAATTTAATGAGCTCGCCCACTTGTTGGGTTAACAAGTCAACTTTCTCTAATTTTTGGGCCAAGGCATTCACATCTAATCTAGGCTCAAATTCTCCCTTCTCTTTTACCTCATACATCCCAGCTTTTCTAGATGGCCCCACTGATTTTTCATATGAAGAAAGAGAGGCATGGTTGATGGAGTTCTCACTCAACATTTCAAAGAGAGCATAAGCTTCTTCTTCACTTTTACTCATAAACGCACCTCCACACGAAGCATCAACCATTTGCCTATAGGGTTCAGTCAATCCTTCATAAAAGGCCTGCACAATCTGCCATTTTGATAACCCATGATGTGGGCATTTTCTCAATAACTCCTTCATTCTTTCCCAAGACTCGTGGATCAATTCCCCTGGGTTTTGAACAAAGCCCGTGATGGCTCTTCTCATTGTATTGGTCCGACCTATAGGATAAAATTTCTTCAAGAATTCTTTTTGCATTTCTTCCCATGACCGAATGGGTCTTCCTAAGGTCCCTAACCAATATTTGGCTTTATCTTTCAAGGAGAAAGGGAATAGAGTCAACTTTAGGGCATCGTCTGTGAAATTCTGAATTTTCACAGTGGAACATATCTCCAAGAACTCATCTAAGTGCTTATATGGGTCTTCATTTGTAAGCCCATGGAAAGAAGGGAGCATTTGGATCGTGCTAGATTTGATCTCATATTGGGCTGCTGGCACTTCCGGAAGGTGAATGCATGTGGAAGGTTGATAGTTAGAAGGAATGAAATATTCCTTCATCTGTTTGGGCAATTCACCTTGATTGGCCATTGGTTGGATTGGATTTTGGGCCTGATGGATCACTCTTTCAATCTCTTAATTGGATGGGTTCAACTAAATGTGGAACTTGGGATCTTCTACCTTGCATGAACTCCAGAAATTATTTTAGCAAACACTTGATCAACAATTTAACCTACAAGACTTAGGGCTCCTTGGACTTAAAAGCACAAATAGTGAGGATTCCCCTAAGTTCAATTGCAATCTTGCACACACCGACCTTCAAGTTGGCCAGGTAAGAGGTAGGATCGTGGGAGGTTCCCCTTGCTTTCGCAAGCTCCTAATTAATGAACCACGGATCCACTTAGGCGTAGCCTTTTAACCTCTTGCCTAGACACCAGCCTTTAGATGGTGATACAAGCACAATTTCCCTTAAGGTTCAACCACTAAGTGGGCTCAAATGTTAGCTTTCTCACAAATCAACTTAAATCCAGCCCAAGTCCACTACCAAATCTGTCCACTAGCCAGGAAAGAGGTGAGGTTGTGGGAGGCTCCCCCTACAGATGTAGGGTCCTAATTAATAAACCACAATCCCACTTAAGGCGTTTGCCATCGGACCTCTTTCCTAGACACTAGTTTCCAAATTGATAATGGGCCCAAGTGAAATCAAATCTCAAAGTGAACCCTAGGGCCAATGTCTACTGATTTTATTAGGCTTGGGAAATGCAAAATGTGGAGTTGTGGTTTGTGGGCTAAGGAAGGGTGATGAAATCCCCACCTTATGTGATTATGGGTTTTACCCTTAAGATAGTTTAAAATGAAATGCAACACCACATAGTCAAACAATGGGTTCTATGCAAATTTGAATGTCATGTGATTAAGAAAAAGATAGAAGAACTCACCTTGCCCCCGCAGTCTTCAATGATGCATTTAACAAAATTAAATAACAAGAAATAATTCTAACCTATATGATGCATGTCCTAAAATATGGAAATGTGGTTGCTAATCTTGAGATGAAAATTTTTATTAAAGTTCAAATGAATTTTTTTTTAATTAATGATCCTATCTAACCACAAGCTATGAAAAATAGAGAAAATAAACTCAAATGGAGGAGGGAGTGTGTGAGTACTTACTTGAAAAAGCGTTCCCCCTTTTTTTTTTGAAATAAATGACAAAGAAAACTTACCACTTTTTTTTTTTGATTTTCCTGTAACAATAAGAAAGAGAGAAATTATTAGTGTCAATTTATGTACAAAAATACAAGATTAACGACCTAAAAATCATAAACTTCCCCGGCAACGACGCCAAAAATTGATAGTTGCAAATGCATGTCGTTAATACATCCACTACCAACTTTAATTATCGGCCCTCAAAATTAATTAAAAGAGAATAGATAAGCAGTGAGTCCGAGTCGAATCCACAGGGAAATTTATATTTTTAGGTAGAAAATCTTGAGTTTTATAATTAACAATTCATGAGCAAATGGACCTTAAAATAAAAGTTGACAAATTCAAATTAACAAGTCTAGGTGAATAGACTTAGAACTAAGACACCAATTAATCAACTGCAAAGATAACAAGAGAAGAAAGACACCACGTCAAGAAGAAGGGGGAAGATAGAGATCATGAACAAAACACTTGCATTAAATCAATATTGAGACAATTAAGACTAATTAACTAACTAACTCATGCAAACTAAAAAGCTCCAATTGATAACAGAATACTGAAATGATCAACATGCAAATAACAATAAATAAAAGAGCATGGATCGGAGGGCTTCTGCTCCTTGCGAACTCCCTAACAGCACCCAAGGCAAACTGCTACAGCAACAAAGGGGCTGGCAGCATGGGGACTCCACGGACGCTGCACTTCACGCCAAGGAGGCTCGCGACGCTCGGAGAAGCCTGCTGCGGCACCGGGAAGACAGCTATGGCTGAAGAAGCTCGCCGAGGACAACACCCGGGGGTGGCTGCTAACAGAGCAGCAGCGCACGGACCGCAGCAAAGGAGGCTCGCCGCGGACGTTGCACAGCTACCACGGGTGAACCTCGCCGCGGACGGACGCTGCACTTCCTCCTGAGGAGTCTCGTGACACAACCTAAGACCCAAGGAGAGAACCAAAAAAACAAAAGCACCAACCCGAGAAAACCCAAAACAAAAACAGAAGAAGAACCCCCAACTAAGAAAACCAAAAGCAGACGCCAACCAAAAACCAACCCGAGATAATCAAAAACAGAAGAAGCAACCCCCAAAGAGAGAAAGAACCAAAAATCAAAAACGAAAAAAACGCAAAGCACGAACTCAAGCTCAGAGAGGAAAAGAAAACCAAGCACACCCGCGCCGGTTCCCTAAAACTCCCTTTTATAGGGACATGGGTGATGCCGGCTTCACTACGGAACCTCCTCTGCTATCTTCGTCGATTCTTTCTATCCGGCCGGAGTCGTCCACCATGCCCAACACGAGCATCTCGCCACGAGCGAACGGCTCGCGAAGCCTGCCACTGGCGAATATCCCGCGAAGTTTGTTCCGCCCACCGCTCACAGCCGTTGCGTCTGTCACACGGAGCGATCGACTTCCGTTTTCTTTGCCGTATGCACCCCCTTATCTCGTCGACGGCATCAACTTGAAGTCTATCGCAATCATCCTGCTGCTACTTCTGCGGTGACCACGGAGATGCCAACGCCTTTCTCAAAATACCCAGCTGCCACGTCCATGCGAACAGCACTGCCCATCTTACTGCCGTGTCCACCTTTTACGTAAAGACCATCATCATCCTAGACCCGGTGTAGCCATGCAACGAACATGTCGCCACCATGCAACAAAACACGAGTGGCCCTTCAAAATGCAGCCTTCATGCAAATGCAAATCAAGCCATTGCATGTACGTGTATTTTGCTTGGCCATGCACTGCCACACCTTGTGCCTTATGCCCCACATGGCTTCTACGTGAAGGAAGTCTGTATCCACCATGCATGATTCATGCATTTAAGCCAAAAAATCTTCTAATACATATTGCCTTACGTGATGCTCTTATGTCCCTCATCCACCTATTTGTAGTTAACGTGACCATCATGCATGTGTTACACCAATCAACCTGCCATTTTAAAAGAATGCATATGTTATATATATACGATGGTTAACTCATCATATTCATCAAATGCAACTCTTATGCACCTGTATGCACTCATTATGAATTACTCCAAATATTTATCAATTTTCATGAAAGCTCAAGTGTTTAACAAAAATAGATTTTGGTGAATATTTTCACACATAATTAACAATTTTCTTAGAATATTCTCTAAAACATGTGAAATTAATATGTAAAAATATGAAGTTATCAAGGGGGCTGCAGGGGGAGGGGAGGGGGGAGCCTCCTCCGGCGGAGGGGGGATGCGGGGGAGGGGGCCGCAAGGGGAGGGGAGTGGGGAGCCTCCTCCGGCAGAGGGGGCTGCAGGGGAGGGGGCCGCAGGGGAGGGGAGGGGGGAGCCTCCTCCGGCAGAGGGGGCTGCAGGGGAGGGGGCCGCAGGGTAGGGGAGGGGAGGGGAGGGGAGGGGGAGGGGTGCCGCCAGCGGAGGGGGGCCGCGGGGGAGGGAAGTCGTAGGGGGGGTTGCAGAGGAGGGGGAGGGGATGGGGAGGGGGGAGCCTCTGCGGGAGAGGGGAGTCGCAGGGGGGGAGGGGGCTGCGGTGGAGGGGGGAGGGGGGTCGCGTCAGGGAGGGTGAGAGCGGGAGCGAGGAGAGAACGATTTCAAAAAAAAAATCAGTAGTGAGCTATTTTTATTTTGAAATAGGTTATAACGTGGGAATATTATCTCCCTGAAATTTAGGAGAGAAACATCAAATGAAATTTAAAGATCTATTACTCTTTTTTTTTAAATTGAAAGAAAAAAGTGATAAAAAGGAACAATCAAACACCCTATTAGATCTTGACTTAGGTGGTCAAAACTTGTCCCTCGACATTATTAATTGCTGCACCAGGAAGACAGGTAGTCAGTCTCTGTCTCCCCTTTTGGCCACACATGATGCTTCGTTGAATAAAAGTTACAAAGTGAAAGTATGATAAAGGGGACAAATTAAGGGAAAAGGCCATACGGTCGAGAGAGTGTTAGGTTACCTTGTACAATTTTTCCCTTTAATTACTTTTAATATGTGAATATTAGACATTTATTCATGTACTTTTTAAATTAACATGATCACTTTTTCAAATTTTATACATGTAAACACACATATATATATGACCTAATTAAAAATTAACCTAGGTACGTTGGGCTGTCCCTCGATCGTGTCACCAAAGCATGTTTTAATTAGCTAGATCTGATTAATTGGGTCCATCTGGCGCTTACAATGCGTAGGTCCAAGTTGAATTCCGTTGTGTGTCTTGAACCAAGAAATCTTATTAGGCAAATCTTTGTGAGCAAAGAAAACAAATTAAAGAGGTAAACTTATCTCCCACTTTTGAGAGCATATATACATCTCATGGTTTTCCTCCAACTTCTAATCATAATATTTTTCCCCTCTTAATGAAGCACTTCTCAATCTAGGAAAAGAGAACGTGAGAATTAATACGATGGAGCTAGTAAAAGAGAAACCCTAGTTTGTCCGTCACCTGCCCCCATTTTCTTCTTCCATGATCAGGCCCCAAATAATTTCTGGCCTTACTGCATCTTATTGACGTTAGACTCCACTGCAACAAACTGCAACACACAAAGTTCACGGGTCATGACCAGGTGAAAACTTACAAGGTAGAACTCAAGACTTCTCCAGCCATTTCGATCCAAACACATTAATTTATATATTCTTATAAGCTCTTGGCCCGGTCCAAAAATCCTCCAAAATTAAACCAGGTAATTAACACGTCTTTCTCCCTATTGTTAGGGAATAGTCCCATATTGAGAACAGGTTAAAATATCATATGATTATAATTGTGGTGATCTCTCCACTTAATAATTTTTAATTTTGAGTTGAATGACTCAATCTAATAAATTTTAATACGATATGAGAACCCATAATTATGATCTAAGTCATAATCCACGTGACAAATATAATGTGATTATTATAATTGTAGTGCCACCCCCGGTGGCCCAATTCAATAAACTTTAATATCTCCCACCATCTTTGATCTTTGGAAGCCTCACCCCGTCACCCAAGAAACTTACAAGGTGAAGTATGACTTAATCGGCCAGGACAACAAGTTACTCTATATGTGTACCTGTTTTGGGAAAACACCCATGCATAGTGGTAGTTGGAGATTAGACATTAGGATAAGATTAGGAGACAAGATCGAACATTTTCTGAGTCAAAGGTTGAATCTCTTATTGAAGAGTACGTAGATGTCGACGGTGATAGTTGATTAGAAATATGAGTGTCTTTGTAAGTAGTCAACAAATTGAATGTTGTTAACAACTGGCATATATATCTTTCATTGTTTATACTATGGGCTATAGCTAACACGTAATTTGGCTCATAAACTAAGCTTGACCCTTCTCAGGGTGACAAGTGGATGAATGATGTCACTTCCCTCGATCGAAAGGAGCTAGCGTGTTAATTTTTGGTCGTGTTGATAATTGGACAGTAATTTGTACAACTCTTCAGAAGAGTAGTATGAATTATTCTTCTGCGTATGTATAAAAGGAGAATTTTACATGTGGGCTCCCAAAAAATTCATATATACTTGTCAAACTCCGCACCAAAGTATATATTGTTGCCAAACATGAATAAGATTTATGAATCATTATATATGTCGATATCTATAATGAAATTTCAGACTTTGATAAGATCTGTCGGGTATAAAAGTCTCATTATGTGTACCTGGCAATTAAGAGTCCAAATTGGACTTGAACTCCCTGCGTCCTGTACCACCCAGAGGCCACAATACAACCCGATCCAAAAGCCCGGCCAGGTCCGGCCCATTGACAGCATTCCATTGCCAATATAAGTCAGTCTCAGTCAGCTGATACGTTGGTGACCAACCCTTTCGATCACAATGGAGAGCGTAAATTTTTCTCATACCTACCATGTACGTACGTGATGTCTCATGCACATACAAGTCCTCTCATTCATGGTTGGTCTCGAACACATTTTTCAACAGGAAAGTGCAGGCGTGCGTGCATGCATGGTTCACAAGTACACATGACTAGAGTATCATAATTAATCCTCTACTCAATTTTAAATTGTGGGTTTTAAAATCTTTAGGTCCTTATCTTCACACACCTAGCGAGGAAGAGATTGGAAAACAGTATTTTACAACATGCATGCATCTTACTGTCCATTTCACAGCACAACTGACAGCCAGCACATATATAGGGAAACATCTTTTTCGATATCAAGTACCAGATAGAACTTAAGTTGGACTGCACTGCACGAATAAGGTTCTTTGCATCCATCTTCTTCTTGCGAGCCTCTCTAGAAGCCCTCGTTCTCGAGGTCAAATTTATGGCACATTCGCCAATATTGGAAGAAGAGCTCCCCTGCGTTGAAGCTTTTCCACCCAACACGTTCACCTAGACGAGAGAGACAACGCATGCTGCTGTCGGCAGGAGAGCTTTCCCAGTGTGCTTCCTTGGCTTTGCTTCTATCACCAAATCCCCTACGAGAAATGCCCTCTTTCTTTATGGTCGGTTGTCAACTTTCAAACGGTGAGACTCCAAGACGAAGAGGTGTCCGTGTCGCAGGCATGGTCCCGCATGTCTTCTATTCTGGTCAGAAACCATCGTCTCGAACAGGTGGGAGAGACTAGCTAGCTAGAGTGGTTGAAGGAGTCTTCTTGTTTCTTTGGCTTCTTTGGGGTTGGCAAAGGGTTGAGGAGACCATCAGAGGATGCCTGGCTATGCAAATTAATGATATGGCATCCACACTGTTCAAACAAAACAAAAGAAAAGAAAACCCTTTTGCGGGTGGCCGAGATCTTCTACACTCTATAGCTTGGAGGAGGAAGCTCCATCGGTGCCGACCAAGGTGATCGATAATCTGTACCGTTAAATTCGGACGCTTTGTGGCGCATGGAAATGTGTGGATTTGACAATGACTCGGGGTTCGGCAAAGTTGTATTTAAGATTAAATTTGAACGTTTGATAAGATGAACGAGAATATATTTGAAGTGGAAAGTGTAAAAACATATAGATCTCATTTAATCATTAAGAATTTACTTATTCTTTTTCAAAACTACTTTAAAATAAATTTTTAATGGAGAGAGAAAAGGTGCACTTTCATATTTATCTCTCACTAAAATATAACGAGGAGATTTTGAGTATTAAATTTTGAAAAAATGTAATAAATACACTTACCTCCGTATTCTTCACTTTAAACTCTCCGATGATTATAATCTATTTGAAAAAATGATACCAAACGTAGCTGATTCACGTGAAAATCTGGTCGATGAGTTTGATTAAGTTTTGACGGACACCGACTTACCTCTCCATTCCTTTCCCTCCCCTCCACTTTGGTCATTATTGTAGTGCCCCATGTGAGAGCATCAAAGATCTGAAGGTTAAGACCATGCAGTTGTACCGCAACAGTCTAAGCTCTCCCCATTTGGGGAGAGCTCCCTTGGTTCGATCAATATACTTTTCAATGGGGAGCGTTGGCCACCTAGATGTAAGGACTCTCCCGTGGAGGTAGTCTAGATTGGAGCGCCCTCTCTTACACATGAGTGCGTGTATAGCACCTCCCATAGATGTTAAGAGACTCATCTAAGTGTGGCCGTTAAGACAATTTTCCCCCCTCACCGCCCCCCCCCCCCCCCCCCTCTATCTCCATGCCCACTTGGGAAAAAAAAGATTTGGAGGTTAGGACTTAGAAGAGATTGCTATCTCCCACGGGCAGATGTGTTCCCACGTAGAACACTAGCAATTCTAAAAAGCAAACAGTGAAAGAGATCGATCTATTATCCAAAACCCAAAGCACATACAAATGCTAACATTACACTTACTAAACCTGACATTATACTGAGATTTTTGCTAATAAGTTCCTATGATTTTACTTAATTACGTATTAGTCCATAAATTTTTGAGGAGTCCATATAAATTCCTACAATTTTTACCGTTAGACATATAAGTCCTTATTATCCGTTTCGTTCAACGGAAGTTAATTGGACTCGAGTTAATTTGACCCAAGGTGATCAAATGATAAAAATGACCTTGATTAGTGAGAGAGAGAGAGAGAGTAGGGGCCGTCCTGTTGGAGGGTAGTAGGAGAAGGGCGCCGGCATTAGGTGGGAAAGTGGGGAGGGGGGGGTTGGCCGGCGACAGGTGGGGGGAGGGGGGGTCGGCCAGCTGTCGGAGAGGAGGGGAGGGCGTTGACAATAGGTGGACAGAGGTCGCAACCGACTGAGGGAGGGCGCCGGCAACGGCTGTGGGAGGGTAGGGGGGTTGGCCAACTGTGAGAGGGGAGGGGAGGGGGAGGGTGTTGGCAATAGCTGTGGGAGGAGATAGACCTATGTTGAGGGAAGGTATTTTCATCTTTTCTCACTCTTAGAATAGAATATTTCACAAGATATTTTATTTTCTTGACAGTCATAAATCTTAAGGATTTTTTTAGTAAGAGTTAGCATATTGTACAGGGATTTATCTTGAAAACTGAGGAACTAATATGTAATTAAGTAAAATTGTAGGGATTTTATTAACAAAAATTTCTATTATATTTATATATGCATCTGTGGCCACAAGCGATGTGTGTGTAGAATCTGTAGATATCAGTCTCGCACGCCTGCTACGTTCTACCATACCTCATCTCTCCTTAGCCTTGCACACTTCGGCAGACATTAATCAAAAATAAAATGCTCAAAACCCTCCTTAGAAAAATGATTTAAACTTTCATTTATAGGGTTTGCTTATATGACTGTTTTGGTGGTAAAGATTGAGCACATTGTCAGAAGACTAAGAGCCTCCTGATCATATGCCAGCAATATCTTTGTATCCATGCATGGATGTTTGTCACTTTTTACCGCTTATGCCACGTTTATAAAAATTCTCACCTTCTAATATAATTTGAATATCGAACGACAGGAACTATTGGACTTAGATTTAGCAGTCCCAAACTATGTAGCATTGAATTTAAATTGGATGGCAATGGGGTGGCCAAAAGTATGGCCGAATAGCATTCTTTATATTATTCTTATCGAAGATAGCACTTCAACTTGTGAAGTGGGTCTAGCTAGCTAGTATACATTGCCAGCTTAGAAAAATATGTGGACATCCTACACTTTGAATGTTATCTGCTCTTTCCATACTAAGCATATGTTGCCCCACAGTTCCGAGTTAGTACTCAATCCAACCTAGACATGGAAGCTCAAGAAAGATAACATCATAAACTTATGAATAAGTTGAATGGATCAATGTGATTGTCAAGTAGAACATCCTCCATCCTACATTTCAGCCCATTAGAGCTGGACCATGCCATATGAAATGGGTAGGATCAAAATGGGCTTATCTGAAGCCTGGCCCATTAAACAGCGCATATTATCATCCACACTGTTTCTGAATGCCAACATTTTAGCAAAGAAAACAGACGCGTGCTGCACTGCAGGGTGTGTTATTGCACCATGTCATGTTGTTGTAAAATTTCCCTTCCCACTTGTCGTTATTCCCTCGATGTAATTACTGGACATCAGTAAGTGATGTGCCATGCGGATGCGGAATACGAATGTCTCTCGGATGTAGCATCTCACATTCATCAATAGCGACGGATCACCAACCGTTGCTAAAAATGCCAACTGCAGAAGAACGTCTGTTTGGCATCTGTGTGCAGCAAGTGTTTTCCAATCATTAAAATCTGATTGACACAATGTGCGCTGGGCTTGCTGGGCTAGGTAAGGAAGAAATTCTCGGCCCACTTGGTCAACTGGGTCCACCTAGCATCTCTTCCTTCTTGGGCTTTTGGGCCAAATATCAGATCTGGTCCCCCTACTCCGAAATTCCAAGTCCTCCCCAAAAATCTACCTTCTCATGAACAAATTCCACAAACGTACGTTAACAGGTTATACTAATACTAATTCCAGACAACACAATTTTGAACAAATATATAACATTTTTTCTTTGTAATTCGGAACCAAACACATTTATTATAAAGTAATGCTTTATTACCTGAATCCGGTGCACAAAACTAACTCAAATTACAACCTCACATCTCATTGGCCCCCCAAAAGTTGACATAGACTGTATTATGTCAAACAAGACATCCCGTGTTAGCCCCGTACGGTCCTGTGTCAGATCTGTCCGATCCACTTTTTCGTTGGACGGAAAAACACATGAATGAAATATTTTGTAAGACTGAAATATTTTATTACAGAAATAGAATATTTTATTATATAAAAGAAATATTTTGTTTGAATACATAAATGAACGAATAAAATATTTTGTAAAAATGAAACATTTATTATAGGAACGAAATATTTGTTATAAGGATAAAATATTATAGAAATGAAATATTTTATTATAAAAATAAAATCTAACAAAATATTTTAATTCTATATTAAATCTATCATTCGTGTAGTAAAATATTTCAGTCCTACAAAATATTTCATTCTTGTGTTTTCTCGTCTACGAAAAAATAGACAGGACGGATCTGACACAGGACCGTACGTGTCCAACGCGGGATGTCTTTTTACGGTCAAAATAGTCATTTCAATATTTTTTGTGCTAACGAGAGGGAAGGTTACAATTTAAATTAACTTTATACGTAGCATTACTCTTTATTACAATATCGTGCGGGCCAATTCAAAGGTGACACGAGATGTAAGTTCCACGAGGGAGGTAAGAATATATAGCTCATTTTCAGTAGATGTAGATAAATCTGTCGGTGAGTCAAGTTCAGTCGACGGCATTCAGAAATGACAGCATAATGTTTCACCTATGTATAGAATGGTTGACAAATTTACATTATTGGTTTTCTTATTATTGAACCATGTTTGATTTGACGCATGAGATATTTCTCTAATTTTAGAAACGTAGATGGTATCCATTTCAATTTAATATTTTAATTTAGGATTTTTTTTTGCACACGTAACATTATTAAAGTGAAATTTGAGTGGAAATATATCATGCATTTGTATGGGTATGTAATATGTATAAACCCCCGTATATAAACTCAATGCCGATCATCTGGTGGTAAACCTCAGTCAACATATCCATAAAATATTATGTTCTTTCTTGTTCATCATATCTTAAGATATTTTAATTATTTGTTAACACAATGCGAAGATAAAGACATATGTGACATTTAATTGGGACTTTTACATATATATCTTTTAATATATCATATTTCGATGTATACCCTCATTTTTATGAATTGTCAAGTTACTCGTAAATACTTCTAAACAATTGCGATCATATACTTCTAATTCTTGTATCACTAAAAAATGCTACATAAATATTAATAAATGATGAAAATTGAAAGTATTCTTCGGATCCTGGTTTGTCGTCTCGATCGATTCACCCGTCTTAGTCACGGGGTGAGACGGGTCGGGTCGATCTCGACTCGATCCGTCTCGTTTCATGTTAAAATAATATATATATATATAATATATATATAATAATAAAATAAAATAAAGGGATAATATATATAATATAATATAATATTAAATTAATGAAATAATCCGATGACGACTCACGACCCGAGCATCCCGCCCACAATCTTGTTGGGTTTACACTCGAGATGGGTTTCCTTCGTGATGGGTTGGGGACTCCGGCGAGGTGGGTCTTCTTTTAAGATCTATCGATCTCATTCTGTCCAGATGGATATCACCATCTCTTCTTTATAGGGTGCATCGCACCACCTCCCCTCTGTCCCACTACAACAGTGTACCCAAGATAAGATCCGGGAAATCCGGTGAGTGGTTCCCAACGGCACTGTCGGTGCCATTATGGGTTGGCCACATGCTAACATCTCTCACTTGGCCAAACAAATTATTATATCCCCACTGTCCGTGAGTAATATAATATTTCATTTGAATCACTCCCACTATCCGTGAGTAGTGTTTCCACTCACCATTACTTCTATACTATCATTATCTATGAGTAGTATTTCTGATACACTCCCACTATCCGTCAGAGGTATCATTCTTCTCATTGTCTCACTATACGTGAGTACTGTTCCGATACACTCCCACTATCCGTCAGAGGTATCGTTATTTTCATTTTCCATGAAAATATTCTTTCTTGGCTTACATATTCCTAAGCCCCATTAAGCCAACATGCTTAATGAAATTCTCTGCTGAGATACTTTTTGTCAATGGATCAGCAATCATATCACTTGTGGGAACATAAGTCACTTTTATTTCCCCTTTCTGTACAATATCTCGAATATAGTGATATTGTACTTCAATATGTTTTCCTCTTGAACTGTTTGCTCCACTGTTAATCAGGCTAATAGCCGCCTGATTATCACAGTACATCTCAATTGGTCCATCTACCAAGTTGAGATTCAAATCGTTCAAGAATCTTCTGATCCAAACTGCATGAGTAGCAGCTGTACTACATGCAACGTACTCAGCTTCCTGTGTGTATCGAGCAACACACCCTTGTTTCTTACTTCCCCAAGAAACAACAGCACCACCAAAGATGAACAAATGTCCCGACGTGGACTTTCCGTCATCTTTATCTCCTCCAAAATCTGCATCCGAATATCCGAGAACCTCAAGCGTATCAACTTGATAAACTAGACTGTGGTGCAAAGTTCCTCTCAGATATTTCATAATCCTTTTAACAGCTTCTCAATGTGCTAGACCAGGATTACTTTGGTATCTACTTACCAAACTGACTGGGTATGCCAAGTCCGGTCTTGTACACATCATCGCATACATCAAGCTTCCGACTGCTTGTGCATGTGGCACCATGAGCGGTTCTTGTCCCTCTCCGGGGCATTGACCCTTACACAACCGTTTCTGATGGACTAACGGTGTAGGTGCCGGATTGTAATTATGCATTCCGAATCTCTTTAGTACAGACCTCAAATATTTTTCCTGGTTTATACTCAACATTCTAGACTTTCTATCCCTTAGGATTTGTACACCAAGAACATAGGATGCCTCACCCATGTCCTTCATCTCAAACTTTCCACTGAGTTCAAATTTGACTTTATTCAATATTTCTATGTCATTACTGGCGAGTAAAATATCATCCACGTATAGGGATAACATGATATACTTACTCCCACTATTCATGACATACACACAGTTATCCAACTTATTTGAAACAAACCCTAGTTGGACAACTACTTCGTAGAATTTGAGATACCATTGTCTAGAAGATTGTTTTAAACCATATATTGATTTCTTTAACTTGCATATCTTTTCCTCTTGGCCTTCTACCTGAAATCCCTCAGGTTGTTGCATATAGATGTCTTCCTTCAACTCTCCGTTAAGGAATGCTATTTTTACATCCATCTGGTGCAGCTCCAGATCAAAATATGCAACTATTGCTAAGATCATTCTTATGGATGCAAACTTAGCCACTGGAGAATAGATTTCTTGAAAATTTATACTTGGTTTCTGTGTGAACCCTTTGGCAACTAACCGGGCCTTATATTTATCAATAGACCCATCAGCTCGAAGCTTTTTCTTGAATACCCATTTACATCCTATAGCCTTTCGATTCTTTGGAAGATCACATAATTCCCATACATTATTCCTTTTCATAGAATCAATTTCTTCATTCATGGCATCTTGCCATAATTCTGTATCATGCGATTTCTTCGCATCTACATAATTCATGGGATCTACGTAATTTTCGTCTTCCATATCTATCATCAGACATGAAGGCTCACAGGAATACAAATGATAATCATCCATCCATGCTGGTGGAGTTCTCAATCTTTTGTTGCCTATTCCGGGTTGACCAGGCTGCATTTCATTCATAGGTACTGGTTCATTTTCCATATTTTGAGGTTCTTCCTCAATTTCTGGATCATTTCTAGGGACATCATTGTAATAGTCATCATCTATTACAACCAGAGGTTCCTTCTCTTTTTCATGAGATTCCTCTTCCTCTAGATTTTCTAGAAATGTCGCATCCCTATATTCAATGATCCTTTTTTCTTTATGAAAAAATATATAACCAGATGATTTCTCACAATACCCTATGAATCTACATTTCAATATCTTTGAGTCTAACTTATCTCTAAGTCGACTCGGAATGAGAACGTGGGCAATAGACCCCCACTTCTTGAGGTAACTCAAATCGGGTTTCCTCCCATTCCATAATTCATAAGGTGTACTCTCTACGGATTTTGTGGGAATTTTGTTTAAGATATGATTTACCGTAAGCAATGCCTCTCCCCACAAATTCTTAGGGAGACCTGAATGCGATAGCATACATCTAACAGCATTCATCAAAGTTCTATTCTTTCTTTCTGCCACACCATTCTGTTGTGGCATGTAAGGCGTGACAATATAACTCAAATTCTTTTGAGTTATATTCCCCACCTCTATCCGTTCTTAACACCTTAATATTCTTTCCATGTTACCTTTCCACTTCCATTCTATATTTTCGGAAGCAATCAAATGCATCTGATTTTGCATAAATCAGATAAACATAGGCAAATCTGGAATAATCATCTATAAAGGTTATGAAATATTCCTTGTTGTTATATGTCTTTATACTTAGGGGGCCACAAATGTCCGAGTGGACCAACCCTAACAATTCGTTTGATGTATGACCTACTGCGAAGGGTTTCTTAGTCATCTTTCCTACTAATCAATGTTCATAAGGTGGTAATTCCACTTTTGACAAACCCGGCAGTAGGCGCATTTTAATCATTTGTTCCATTTTAGATTTTCCGGGATGTCCCAATCTAAAATGTCATAGATCACATTCTGATAAAGAACACAAGGAATACTCAGAATCTTCAATATTATTATTTTCAGTCTCAATTACAGGGATACAAAATAAATCATGTTCGGGGACAAACCTCCACATAGCAAGTACTTTCTTATCCTTCTCTATTGACACTCGATTATTATAGAACCGCACTTCCAGGCCATTTTTCATCAAGGCTGGTACAGAGATCAGATTCCGCCGGATTCCAGGTGCATAGAACACATTCTTGAGGACCATGATGTTATCCCCAAGATCCAGCCTATATGTACCAACACCTTCTACATCAAGATAGGTGTTGTTACCCATATATATCCTCTGTTCTCCTGCCTTGAGCTTGTTCAGCGTCACCAGCCCCTTCTTCATCTTGGCAATGTGACGAGTGGCTCCAGAATCGATCCACCATTCATTTGAGTCGGCAATCGCGGCATTGCATTCTGTGACGCCGATAAATTCTCTCTTTCCAGCTCTTCTATTTTCTGGGTGTTTGCTTCCACCATCATTGCCTTGCTTTTGGGGATAATTTGCCATAAAATGGCCAAACTTCCCACATGTGTAGCAAGCACCACGAGGAACCTTCTTTCCTCTGCCTTGGAATTTGTTGCCCTTAAACTTGGGCCTTTGCGTTCCGAGTGGACGATTCTGGCCGGTGGGCTTTCGGTGTATAGCGTTGGCCTCCTGCAAGTGCGCTTCTAGTTCTTTTCTTCTGGCCATAATATCCTGCTCAATCGCTAACCGAGCTAGCAAATCTGTGACACTTACAATAGAACCATTCATTCTTAAGGTTATGGCAGCCATGTCTAATGATGCTGGCAAACTATTCAATATAGTCGCCACCTGCATCTTCTCTGGAATTTCGGTTCCAGCGGTCGATAGCTCCTTAGCCATGACAATCATTTTATTCACATGGTCGACAACGCTATCACCTTCCTGCATCTTACATGTGTTGTAACGATGCAATAAGAGTTGAGTATTCACCTCTGTTTTGGTGTCATACTTCTCTTTGATAGCTTTCCACATTTCATTGGAGGTTTTGTAAGTTTCGAAAAACTTTATTACATTATCCTCCATGAACATGAACATGAGCATTAGGCTCTTAGCCTTTTTGTCATCTATTAACCATTGCTCCCGTTTTTTCATTTCCACTTCCGTGGATGTTTCAATAACTTCCGGAGCATTGGTGTCAATGACATGTTCTATGTTGTCATGGATAAGGGCATATCGGATTTTTCGATGCCACATGTCAAAATTTGTTCCATTAAGCTTGTCTAATTTTGCCAACTCCGAAGCAATGAACTTACTGGCCATTATGATTATAATGAATCTGAAAATATGATAGCTTAATTTAATAAGCCTAATCTGAAAATCTGAAAATCTGGACGACGACATTGTAATCTGGATAAGAAATAAAAGATAACTTAGCATGTGTTCAAATTCTAACTTAGATGTGGTTTTCTATCTTAGTTAGTCCCACTATTTTTCGATCGGACTATATAACCCTCAGTATATAGAACGGGAGATCAGCGAGATCTATCTAGTGGGTCGGAATCCTAACGAGACTGATGTACGACCTTGTGGAAAGCACAACAAGCCATACACCATCTCAAGGGCAGTCAACAAGCACTTGCATCTAATGCAATATCCGATATTCGACCCCCGAGAAATCATCCCTTGTGGAAAGCACAACAAAGGATATTCTCAGTTAGATATAACCATCATTACTACATAGCAATGAGTTTATGACCCGACCCTTGTGGAAAGCACAACAAGGCCGAGTTCAATTCCTCACCCCATTGAGGCCGAGCCTTGGTGTTTAATCCCGCCCCCAAACTCATGGACCTTGTGGAAAGCACAACAAATCCATGAAATGAAGATGTTCATTCACTCCATAATGATGGAGGGCCACGACGACTCCTAGAGCCACACTTACCAGATCTAAAATTTAAACGCGAGGGAATTTAATTTTATCTTGATCTCATCCTAGGTGGTAATATAAATATATCCAATATATTTACCGTACCTAGTAGTTTGCACAAAATAAATGCATCCAATGCAAAAATAAACGCAAGTGATCATGGACTTTAGCCCTAATGTAACTAAGACATCCGGCCCGCTTCCGAAGCAGCTGGATCGTCCTCGTCGGGTGTGCTCCACGTTTTCAATCGTCGACGCCGCATTAATTACAATTTTTACACGGCACGCAGGCCGGAAAAATTAAATTACATGTGACTCAAATTCCAGCAGCCCTTAGGGCGAGTACAACAATGGAGGAAGATAGAAGTACATTGGAATTTCAACAGAGAGAGAAAGGAGGTTCGCAGACCCCAATTAATTACATTAATCCAAGTCCATGATCACTTGCCAACCCATTCAAATAAAATCAATCAAGGGTTATTTTCTGAAAATAATCCTTACTTTTGAATTTAATAATGGGATGTGCAAATAAAAACATGCTAGCTTTGTTTAATTTTAAAAATCAAAGCATGATTAACTAAAATTAAACATACAAGCAGGCCAATACAAGGTAAATAAAGTAATGCACGTAAAGAACCATCATTTTCTACAGGGACATCTAATTGAGATAATTAATTAAATTTAAATTTAAATTTAAATTTAACTATCTAATAATCAAATTTAAATTCAAAATTTAAACTTGCCAATAATTTAAATTTAAATTCAAACTAATTATCCAATAATTTTTGTTTGAAAATAAATTTACAATAATGCAATTATCCTCAATTAGTAATTTTCTAAATTTCAAAATTTGAATTTAATAATTATCTAATAATTAAAATTCAAATAATTAAATTTTCCATATTTAACTTTAATAAAATTTAAATTTTAAATTTTCTAATTATCTAATAATTAAAAATTTAAAAACTTAAATTTTACTGAAGTAACTTCAATTATTACCATTTTATCTCAAGATAAAAAGTAATTATCTCACCTTGGTAAATTCAAATCGGTTAAATAAAATTTACCATTCGACATTTACTATTGAGATAATACTATTTAACTTATGGAATAAAATTCTATATAATTTACTGAGCATTTTGATATATATATATATATCTAATATATATATTTAGATATGCATCAATAAATTAAAAATAAAATAAGTAATTTTTTTAATAAAAAAAATTTTCCGCGGCCCCGCAGGGCGCGGCTGCCCACGCGGAAGGCGTGGGCGGGCGCGCCCGCGCCCGCTCGCGGGCGCCTCCTGCGGCGCGCCCGCACGCGGGCGCCGCCCCGCCCGCCCCCCCTCGGTCAGCGCCCACGGGCGCTGACCGCGGGTGCCGCGTGCGCCGCCCACGCGGCGCACGCGGCGGGCGCACTGCGCCCAGGGCGCAGTGCGCCCAAACGGGCCTTGAAATTTATATATATATATATATATTTTTTTAAAAAAAATTTGCTGCTTGGATGCCCAGCATCCAGGAAGAACAAAGACGCCTAGATCTCTTTCAACAAATAATAATTGAAGATTTAATTTCCTCTAAAGCATGGTTCTAAACGGCGCTAAAAACACCGACCAGAGCGCGAACCTGGCTCTGATACCACTGTAAGGTTTCGCACAGCACCTACGGGCGACGCAGCGGATAACAAAAAATTAATTTGCCCGATTCCGGTGTTATGGAAAGCTTAATCTGTGCTCTAATCGGTGTTTCTAAGACCCTAATTACGGGTTGCGTGTTTCACCTTGCGCGGAACGACGCTGTCCGCTAAGCCCGATGCAGAGAAACCGAGCCGCACAGCTGTACGGCCTCTAGAGCAGATCCACACGGACCCTTGCGCAGCGACGGTACCTCCCCGGCACAACTTTCCCCGGCTCTAACACCTTCTGGAGAGAGAGAGAGCAAGGGGGAGAAAGGGGGGAGGCTTAACCTCTCCGTTAAGCTTAATGCTTGGTTAACTTAAGGGAAGGAAAGGAAAAGCTAAGCGTTCGAATGAACTCACGTAGGAGCCATATATATAGAGTTTAGGCTTATTAGAAAAGGGCTCCAAAAGATCGAAACTGTATATATGTCCTATCTCATATTATACATATGTATTAAGCTCCATTTACACTCCTTTCCAAAAGGAATTAAATAGAATTAGTACATACAATTGTATAATAATAAACCGTCACCCAGGAATCCAATGTGTGTGATCATCTAGGCCCATAGTCACTCTAGTTTAAGGCCCATTAACTTCTAATTCCTAATTAGAAGTAAATTAAACGTATTATTCGCTTCTACAAGAGCCGAATAATAGTTTTATTCATTCCGAACCTTCGATCACGTTGGGTCAAGCAAATCCGCGTGATCCTAGAGGACGCCGGGTTTAAACCAGCCTGTCTGGTATCTGTAAGTCCACAGTTACCACATCGATATAATCCCTCGCTCCTTCTATGAGTCTGGTACGATCGAGGGTACGGTATCTGTCAAACCCCATGATCGTGCCATTTGACTATGACCTCCTTAAAGTGTATGACGTCCGTTCTAAACGAACTCACACGACCCTGGCCAGGGATTTAACGGAGCGTCAATGTCATGACCCATTAATTGTCTGATATATACCCGACAGTGAGCGATCCCTTCTTGACCATTGATGATCTTCACACGTATCCTGGAGTGGTTAATGACTCGGCAACTCATGACTTATGGTTAAAGTCACTTAGCTAAATAATTAAACCATTCCAATCATCGTGTAAGATCCGATCAATGTCTCAGGTCAAAGGACCAACGATGCTACTGTGACCGTTGGATCTTCAGTTGACATTAGGTATAATCAACCATCTGAAGATCCAATAGCGGATCAGTTCAGTGCACATCCTCCAAGGACATACACCTACACATATGTGTTGGTGCCCCGCACCAATGACCATGAGACTGGTCACTGACACATCATGTGTACTGGTTTAATAGGTAATCAAAGTCCCCGAGTGATTACCCTCCAACCAGGAACAGTTTAAGGTATGTGTTCATGTAAAGTAAGTCTCATGTTCGAGATCCAATCTCGAGCTGACTTTACAACCACATATCCTAGGGACAACTTAAAGTAACACAATCGCATATTTACGCTCAAACACCACTTTATTAATGAACAAGATCGTACAACTATTGGGCCTACCCGACCCGAAATTGGCCTGTAGCACACCAACACTAACAAGGGAGCCGCAGCGGCCCTGGCAAAGAGTGAGGGTGCACAGCAGCCGCGACAGCGACCGGCGGCTCAAGAGCCGGTGGCAGCCGCAGCGATGGTGGCGAGGACCACGGGCGGGGAGAGGTTCTCCTTGTGCGATCGATGGTCGACGGCGTGGTGGAGGAGGCCGGCGGCGAAGACGGGGAGGCCGGTGGTTTTTCTTGGCGCAGAGGGTCTTCGTCGCGCGGTGGAGGCGGCGGGCGACAACGGCTGTGCACGGTGAGCGCGTTGCAGGGCGAAGACCGAGGAGAGGGAGGTCGGGCGGTGCTCGCTCGACGGCAGCGGCGTGTGAGATCTGGGCGCAGAGGGGCGTCGGCGTGTGGTAGACGTCGCACGGTGGGGCAACGACGGCAGCGACAGCAGTGGTCGGAGAGTTGGAGCCGCGGCGGCGACAGTAGCGGCCCAGGCGGCGGGGAGATCTGGGCGACTGCAGCGGCGGACGAGTGGTGCAGCGGTGCTCCTGGCAGCAGCAGATGACAGCACAGCGGCGGATCTAGTTTCGCTCTGATACCAGTGTGAGGGTGGATTTCCGTAGGGTGATTTCGGGACTCCGATGAGGTGGGTATGGCTCTTCTTCTCAGATCTGTGATCTGTTGTGTCATTCCCGATGGCAGGCCATCTCTATTAAAGGGGGTGCATCGCACCACCTCTCCTCCGTCCCACTTTAACAGTGCACCCAAGACAAGATCCGGGAAATCCGGTGAGTGGTTCCCAACGGCACTGTCGGTGCCATTATGGGTTGGTCACATGCTAACAAATCTAAGTAAGGTCTGGTCGTGCGGGTCGAGATGACCCGCATCGAATCGATAAATCCTGCTTCAGACATGTGATTTCACGATTCACACCCCTATTTAATGGTAGTTACGCCCTTTTGACATTCAAACTACGATTGCGGGATATATGACGAGGGTATAACGAAACTACTTGAACATATTTAGAGAAATTTTTGACAATTCCTGAAAGTTGTCGAAGTTATATATAAATGCAAATATAATAATTTATAGTGGTATTATATAAAGAAAAATTAAGTAGCCGCCTTATCTTAAAGGGAGACATTTTCCTATTCTCCATTAGAAAATCATACAACTTGTGCCACCGTTTTATTGAGAGGGACATGTTTTCTAGTCCATACAATCACATACGCAACAAATAAATTTCAAGAACGGCAACCCTGGCATCCACTGAGAGGTGGCCTCAACAAGCAAACTACGTCAAGCGGGATCACGCGGTGCACACTTGGGGCAGAGAGAGAGAGAGAGAGAGGGCCCAAACACGTACGATGCGCAGACGACCTCCGCCCGCACCGTCGCCAATACTCAAAATTCCAAACGGCGCCTCGTTCCAAACGGCGGCGCCGCAAACCATGTGCCGCCCGAAGTATACCCCTCCAGTTGACCACTCTTGACCGAAGACCAAGACGGGGGCCCATGGACAGCTCACTCTCCTCGTGATCCGCCGCCACCCGCACCATCGTTTTAAGCCGCGTCCTCCTCCTCCCCTCCCATTACCACATCCATCCATCCATCCATTGCCTACGCATTCCATACTCTTCTCTTCTTCTTCTTCTTCTTCTTCTTCACCTTCTTCACCTTCACAATCTTTGAGCAGTAGCGGAGAACCAGCAGGATAAGAAGATGTGTGGCGGCGCCATCATCTCCGACTTCATACCCACCCGTGGCGGCCGTGGCCTCCACCACAACAGCGCCTCCGCCTCCGACATATGGCCCCGTCGTTCCCAGCTCTCCTACCAGCAGCAGCAGGAGCAGCCCGCAGCCGCATTCCCCGACGCCTTCGACGCCCTTCCCTTTGTTGAAGACGAGAAGCCCGCCGAGAAAGGTTTACATGGTATCTCTTTTCTCTGCTCCTCCATTGCTATATATATATATCTTCTGTCGCCCACTGGGCTCTGTATCCTTGCATGCATGGTGGGTCCTAAGTTCTAACTGTGGCTGCATGCAGTGGGTAAGAAGAGGGAGCGGAAGAACCTGTACAGGGGGATCCGGCAGCGGCCGTGGGGGAAGTGGGCGGCGGAGATCAGGGACCCCATGAAGGGCGTCCGCGTCTGGCTCGGCACCTTCGACACCCCCGAGGAGGCCGCCCGCGCCTACGACCGGGAGGCCCGCCGGATCCGCGGCAGCAAGGCCAAAGTCAACTTCCCCAACGAGGACGACCGCCGCTGCGACCAGGAGCCCCCACGCCACCGTCAGCACACGCAGCAGCAGGTTGGTGGCGCAGGCCTCGCCTTCGCCGCCCCGGCTAATAACCCAGTTGCTCATGATTCACCTGCGTCGGGTACCTTCGCCGGCGGCCTTACGCCGGCTTCGTGCCCGGGCGGAAGGGAGGCCCAGGAGGTGGCAGCACAGGAGGACGTGAAGCGGGGGGCCGCTGCCGGCGAGGCGAGGAGGCTGTCGGAGGAGCTGCAGGCCTTCGAGGCGTACATGAAATTCATGGAGATCCCTTACATGGAAGGATCGATGGAGCAGCCCCCATCAACTCTGGAACTGAACCTGAACTCCAACCCCTACATGCAGGAAGCCCCTCTGGAGCTCTGGAGCTTCGACGACAGCCTCCCCGTCGCCATCTGAGCTCTCTCTCTCTCTCTCCATTGTTGCTTTCGTTGTAAGAAAATAAGGCTGCTAATTATTAAATAGGTTTTACCCTTTTCTCTGTCTTTGAAAAGGGGTTTTTGTTATTTATTTCCGCATGGAGCCTAATAACCTTATTGGGCTTCATTTTACGTTTCCGTACGTACCTGGAACACCCCGCGGAGGATTTGTAAGAGAGATTTTTTTCACTAAGTTTGCTAACAAGTGGATAGATTTGTTTGCTCTGTGTGGATAGATACTGGATAGAAGAACATCTCAGCCCTGTTTGTTGCTGGCCATGGTGTCCACCTTGTCCCCTATTTTTCATGGCAAGTGGAATTGAGTTGCTTTACCTACGTGCCATGAACTTATTAACATTCCATTTATTTTTTTTATTTTTAGTTTTTTTTGGACCCCTATAATAATCTTTTAGGGCAAATTTACTAACCGAGCACAGTTAACGTGCTCGATCCCGGAGGGTCGAGCATGCTAACTGCCCCCGATTAACGGCTTATATGTGAGGGGAAGGTGAGTCCCGCCGTGCCTTTCTCTTTCGTCAATTAGCGGAATCAACCAAAGCTGCCCCTATAGATTAACCCTTTTAATCCAGATATTTAATTATAAATCTCATAATTACACACTTATCTATATATCAAGTACCCTCGTTATATAGGGGTTTTTTTCCGTAAATACATGAGGTGCTTGTTGGTAATGAAAAGGGGCTTTTTACTGAACAACTTTAGATTTTAAGGAGTTATAAAGAAATATCTGGATTTGAGTGGTTAATCTGTAAATAAGTATGGAGGTTAAAATTAAAAACCCTCCTTTTTATTTTTTTATTTGAAACGGATTTCAAGTACATGTACTTCCACACTTACCAACATCATTTATGCATGAATTGAATGTGGTTGACTCGTTCATTAATTAATAGAGATTCGGATCACTGCTTTAGCGCTGTGATGTGTACTTACTGATACACCCAAGGGTATCCTTTTAATGGAGAACTAATTAACTGCAAGGCATAACGTATTTGGTTATATAATTATCGACTATATATAAATATGCTTCTCAATTAAACTAATTCCCTCTTCGATCTCCGCCATCGATATATACGTACCCCACCTCGGCTGCCGTTGGAAATTGGAACCCGTGGCTGGCCGGCCGACCGGCCGGCCGAAGTATTCATCTAATAAAAGAAACCGGGGGCGCAGGTGTCAAACCACTCCCATATGTCTCTTGTCAAAACCATGCGGTTGAATGGCTTATCAATTAGGTCTGATCTTACAAGTTACTAGCTTCTAATTGAAACTTTTCATGCCTGATGACATGAAAAACTTTGGACCCAGGAGTGCTTATCGGGTCTCGCCGGGCCCGATTAATTAGTTTGTAAAAGCCTCGTTACAGTGGGGCGGTAGGTGAATTGCCTGCCGCAGCCCCATGGGTATCCACCCCCGCAGAAGCAGGGGAGGCAATGAGATAATTATTCGATTCTCACCTGTCTTGCATGTAAGATAGGGATGTCAATTGATCGTATACGGTGCGTATAGTAAATTATTCGTATCCATATTCGATAAAGAAGAATCATATTCATTTGTTATTTATTAAATATTTAAAAAATATTATATTTAAAATTATTTTTTAATATCCAAAAAAATAATGTTAACGGATAATTTACGGATAATTATCGATCATAAGAGTACATGCAAGACTGAAATTTAATATGTAAATTAACTCAATTAGAATAAAATTTAAAATAAAAAGAATAATCTATATGATAAATAAATATATTTTAATTTAATTTTCGTATCATCATCGTTCACGAGTCAACATAGAATTAAATTAAAAATATAAAAATATATATTATTATATTATCTCCAAAGATAAGATGAAAGATATAAAATGAAAATAAGAGGGTAAACTAGTTCTCTTGGATTTTAATCTCCATCATCTTCTCATTCTTTGGATATCTTACATGAAAATTAAAAATATATTAAATTGAGAATTTACAAAAATCATAAAAAATTTATAATTTAAAAATATTTTATCACGATAAAAGTAGAAATGACTTAGATTATACATCTATCTCATCTTCAATGTCATTATCTTCAATACACTCGATTATTTGAGTCAAATCTAAACTTATTTAACGGTAACAGACGAATACCATTTCGGAATAGGGATGTATCTGTTTCCGTAGTCACTAAGAAACCGAATACATCCGGTCTTGTATCCATTAATTTATCGGAGAGAAAAGAATTATTTATTTATTATTCGTCAAACTAATGAAATAGATAATTATCAGGTTATCGGTTACCATTTACATCTCTATTGTTAGAGAGATATAGAACAATTAATAGGGATCTGATCGGGCCCACGTTATGGAGCGACCGCCAAGCCCGACAGTGGGAGACAGAAGAAGTTGAGAGAGATTTGAATACGATATCCTCACCTCGTGTAGGCTTGACAGGGGATGGTAGGAAGTGGGGGAGGTCAGGAGCACTGCTCAATCTTTAGTTTGAAATAAGAATAGGGAAGGGAGATAATTAATTGATGAGAGAGAACATGTGTGCGTCTCACCGTTCATATTTGCACACATCTACCGTTAACCCAGGTGGAGTGACTTATTCGCGTCCCTGAATAAGTCATCCCACCCCCATTATCAAATAGCCCCTAACATTTGAAATGCGAAGTACAAACGAGATTTGGTATGTTTATGACAATTATTTGCGATAACTTAAAAAAACATAAGTTAAACGTGACGTGAGTCTCCTTTCTCAGTTACCGTCCCGGTGTCGGGGAGGGTGATTGAAATCCCCGTCCCCTCTAAATCCAGTTCGAACGTACCAATGTCTGGTGATTAACTTATACTTTATACAAATTTATTTCTAGACTTAAATAAAATTATAGAGAAACGAGAGTAGATTTTAAAATCTTAAAAACCATCTCAATATAGTTTCTTTTCTCTTTAAAGATTTTAAAAAAAATTCACACAGCCAATATTATTTTCAAACTGAAGTGTTGTTTGGTTGGGTTGTAGCGGGTGGGATTTTTTCAATGTCCGAGAACAATACATGGTACAATGGTGAAGAAGGGATTTCTGTTAAAAGAATTTTTTAAAAAAAAATCACACGTGCCTGATTGAATTTGCATTCGCCTCCCCCCCACATCGTGGACCATGCGAAAATGATGAATTCACATTCGCCATTCACATTGTCGACCATGCTTAAGGTAAATTCCCCACTCTGCTGTATGCCAAAGAGCGTATCCGGATGGCAGACGACATAAAATTGGACAAATGAGGGGTTAGAATTATATTAATGTGTCAAATAGATTTCCAAATCCGTGAAAAGCTCTCTCGAGAGAGATTTTGCGGATTATGAGATATGGGAGTCTCATGAGTATACTTTTCTCTCTTGTGAAGAAATATGAATATATATATAATATATCCGATTTTGACATCCTTGGACACAGAATATTGAAAAAAAAATATGTCACTATCATGCGTAGAATTCTAGTTTAGTTCACTAGCCCACGTCAAAAATAGACAAGATAGTGAACATATCCCAACACAAATAGATTTATTGAAATAAAAATGTTCTAATATGAAACGTCATCCTCCTTCGTAGAGATCAATAAGTCAACGTTATATTTTGATCTTAATCAATATAATAATCATATTCTTTTTTTTACTTTATTTTTTGTTTGTTAAAGATCATACTACATGAGATTAAATTAAAAAAAACATTTTTAAAACAATTGAGAATACGTTCAATATTGTGTTTAAAAAGTTGAATTTTCTCTTCTACAAATATAAACTTTAGAAAAAAATAATTCATTTATTTTAAACTCAAAGTGTAGTTATTGAATGTTTGGGCATTTTGTATATAATCCCTCTAAAATATCATGTATGTGTGAAAAATCGGTGAACAATGAACATACGAAATGACCCCCTCTCGTCACTTTGATAATATGTCAGGATATGTTAATCCGGGTGAATTCGAGGGGAGTTATTCTTGTATTTTTATATTTTAAATTTGGTACCTTTCTTATCTGAAATCGTGTAAGATATTATTGTGAGAGAGGTGATTTTAATTAACTACGGATTAAGGATATTAACTTTATCCGATACTGAGTGACATATTTTGAGTCTCAAATTTGAATAATTCACTCGTCCATCCATAATTTATCTTTAACGGTTACATGCACGAGTCATGATTATATAGGGGTTTCATTACATATATTCGTTGAATAAGGAGATTTTCAAAAACACCATACTTTGGGCAGTTATTTACAAAAATCCGAAATGATTTTGCAAGCCGGCCGTGGACCGGACCCGGTTTGAGAACCTTAAGACCGCTGTCGCAGAGAGACTTCAGAAGGGCATCACCGCAGTCTCAGAGGAGAGAGAGAGAGAGAAGCGCCGCCATGGGGAGCCGGCTGGGGAGGAGGGTGGTGCACTTTGCCAACCTCCCCATCAAGCTGCTGATGCCCACGAACACCTCCCCCGCGGCCCTCGGCAGCATCCGCGAGATCGCCCTCAAGACGGTCCCCTCCGCCTCCAAGATCGAGATCCGCCGCGTCCTCGAGTCCCTCTACGGCCTTGACGTCGCCGAGGTCCGCACCCTCAACATGGAGGGCAAGAAGCGCAAGCGCGGCGGCATCCTCATCGCCAAGCCCGACTACAAGAAGGCCTACGTCACCCTCCGCACCCCGCTCTCCCTCTCCCCCGACCTCTTCCCCATCCGCGTCGTCGAGGAGGAAAGGGTGCGCACCAACCAGCAGGCCCAGCGGCAGAGCGTCGTCGGGGATGACGAGCGTGGTGGTGATGGGAGGGGAAGACACTGGCTCGACGACGGCGGCCGCGGTGGGAGGGATCGTGCGGACCAGCGCTTTCTTCACGGGAGGCGCGCTCCCGGGGAGAAGAAGGAGAGGAAGCCGGCGGGGAGGGGCGGCGGCCGCAAGGTCGGCCTGGCTGTGGCGACTGAGGGGGGGAGCCGGTTCCCGTGGAGCAGCATGCACTCTTGGAAGAAGTAGTTCTGAGGCGATGGTGAGGCGAAGTGTTTTAACAACTTTCAAGCTAGTTTTGAGGAACCTGTCTCCTGTTTGTTGAAATGCCAAGGAGGGGTTGGGTAAGGATAAGTGTTAGCAACGCTTGTTAGTGCCTTTTGAATGCGTTTTTGGCGATAAAGTTATTCTGTTTTCAAATAGAATCTTTGTGAAACCATGGTAGAATGGTAGTCATTTTTATCCTTGTCAGTTAAATGTGCTACATGTGCCTGAGCTTAGAAAATGCTAAACTGAAAGTTTAAGATGGTTTTGACGTCCAAACTGTGTTCTGTTTGTTCAACTGATGAGCTGGGTCGGATATGGAAAAATGTTAACCGCGTTAGTTAAGCCTTTTACTTTTGTTTATGGGCATAAAGGTATTCTGTTTCCAGTGGAATCCTTCTGAGATATTTGTGAAATGGTAGTTTATGCCTGAGTATGAGAATGCTAAATTGAAATTCTAAGTTAGTTTTGACAAGCTTGTGTTCTGTTTGTTCAAAGAGTGATGCTAGGTACCCGACCCGGATGGTTACCCATCCAGGATGTATGCGCCCACCCCCATGTGGCCAATCCCGTCGCGCACGGGTAACCGTCTAGGATGGGTAATAAGATTTACCCTTGTTCAAATGTCGAGGAGGAGCTGGATATGGAGAAATCTTAGCTGCAGTAGTAAGCCTTTTTTTTGCACTTCTGGGAATTAAGAAATTCTGTTTTTCAAATTGAATATTTGTGAATCAATGGTGGAATGGCGATTATTCCTTTTGGATACTCTTTTGTCAGTGAACTGCTAAATGTGCTGGAGTTTTGAAAATGCTAGACTGAACTATTTGGGGATGTTTATAAGTCTCTCGTGTGCTGTTTTATCAATAATGGTTGAAGCACCCCGGATAGGCATCGATGGCTTTTGGGGGCATGGTCATCTGTTCTGCTAAACTTGTGTCCTGACTTGAGTGAAGAGGATGTAACACTTTGTGTGTGTGAGGGGGGGGGGGTTGTATCTACTCTGCAGTGAGCACTTTGTCTCAGCTCCTTGCATCTACTATGCAGTGAGCACTTGGGAAGATAAAAGAGTGGTGGAGGTGGGAGAAGAAATTTTTGTTTTTGTTTTTGTCAGTGAAGACTTTATTTAGCCATTTAAAAAGCTATCTAGGTCTAATCAAAGGCACCATAGTTGTCATTTCAAAAACAAGCTATCTTAAAGGCGATTCAGTGATGATATTATTTTTTGGAAATCATGGATGTGAAAAGTCACCTATAATGCACAAAACCCTACTTTGATGGAGATCTGTCCTTTCTTTCCATTACTTTTGTTGTAATCTATCTAATGGGTTAGAGATGGTTGTATGAAATTAGACGAAATGAATTAGATGATAGAAAATTTAGACGATACAGTTAGATGGAAAGATAGATGATTAAATGACAAACTTAGATGATGCACTTAGATGGAAGTGAACTTAAACGTGGGCAAACTTAGATGCACGGAAGTAAAAGACGGAAACAGACTTGGACGGAAGGAGATTTAGACGGAAGGGAGGAAAACTAGACGATAGAAATTGGACGGAGTAAAAGTAGGCAATAGAAGGCTCAATTTAGAAAAGTAGATGATAGGAAGTTAGGCAGAGTAAAAATAGACGATGGATCGCCTAAATTGGAAAAGCAGACGATAAGTGGAGATGAAGAACAATTCTTTACCTTTGCGGAGTTGAGAATCTCCCAAAAGTGCAGAGACAAACGAGAAGTAGATCTCGGAGTCGCGAGTCGTCCAAGTGTCTGGCCTCTAGATATATTCACACAAGCACTAGACGCAGATGGAATCTCCTCTGCGATCTCTAGACACCAACCAGACCTCAATACTACCATCCACTGTGGAGAGAGGAGAAAGAGGAGGGGGTGCCCTTAGGAGAGGGAAAGAGGAAGAGAGAGGACGGCCAGGGATGAACCAAAGGTGCTTGGCCCAGGGTTTAGCCCTTCAGTGTATATTTATAGACTCCTGACATGTTTCATAAAAACCCAATAAGTGTCTATAAAGTCGATCCATCCCAGTCTGTCCAATACTCTATTGTGTGTGACCCTCTAGGCCCAATACATGTTTAATTTTTCAGCTCATTAAGTTAAGAACCTTTCTTAACTTAATAAACACAGTCCATTATTCATTAATGGAATTATCAGGTTTTCTAATCACGAAAGATACCAAGCAACATCTCATGATCCCAAATGAAACTGGGGATAAGTAACCCACTATAGAACCTTTCTGTCTACATATTCTACACAATTATAGATCTTCATTCATCCAATGCCCCTATCGAGATTACAGTATGGTGCTATTGTCAAAGCTTATTATGTTCTGGCTCAACTAAACGTTGTACTCCAAAAGGTTCACTAGAAAAGCTCTCTTTTTCATAGTGAACTCCCTTACACTGGTCAGGGATTTCTGAGTACAGATCTGTAGGGCATTCTCTCTCTTATATCATACTGAGAGTGAATGATCTCTTGTTGTCAAATTAATTACTTTCGCAAGAGTTCCACCGAGTCCGAATAACTCACTGTATAGAACCACTGAACTGAAGTTCATAAGTCAGTAATCAAATACCCAACATTTCTCATGCAAGACATCTTTAGTGACTCAGTCCAAGATCTAATTGTGCTACTGAGATAATAGAATACCCCGATTGACAGTTAGAATGATTGTCATTCAGGGATTCTAGATCAAGTCAATTCAGTCTACTCATTCCACTAATGAGCATTCACACACATACTTCAGTGTCACCACACTGATGACTATGAGAATAGTCATGTCCATCAAATGAATAAGTATCATGTGTGTCAGTCTATCTTAATTTTCAATGTCTCTTCTTGAAGATCCTATGACTGAGAATATTTAGAACAAGTGCATTTGGATGGTTGATCTCATTATCATAATCTCATTATGATTCAGTCATTATAGCACAACTTCAGAGACCCCATTACATTCAGATCATGAAGTCATATTCAATGCAACGAAGAAATGTCATTATTATTTTGAATAAGAATGAGATATTATAATAAATGAGACCATCATGGAGATATTGAATCTGCCCATCTCTCCATTACATAGGAGGAAGCATCTCTATGCTGTCTACACCACCCTAGCATCCTTGTCGTCCATCTCCCCAGCCCAGCTCGCCCAAGAGTTGAATATGGCGCTTCAAGTTCACTCGTGAAGGCACAGGAAACATGGGGATGGAATCATGGCCCCTCTGGTGGTGAGGTGGGATCGGGGTTTATCCTATACTGTGGGTAGGATCCTGAGTCCCGACACCCGGGGGCTGCGCTATCAAAGTCTTTATTCAGGTCATGCCACGTTCGTTTCATCCCCCTTCCCATATGGACGCAAGGTTAGATCTTTCAGGACCCTGCTTTTGGCTGACCGCCGCGGTCACTCTGAATGGGTAATCCAGCGTCCCCGGAGCCCCTTCCTCGCTATCCACCATGGTCCTCCTTAAGGAGCAACTCTGAGGGAAGAGGGGAAAGCAAACGTGTCCTCAAAAAGTTGACCGCTGCTTCTCGTTGGATTCCCCTCAGAGTTCTCGGTCATGCAGTTTCTTTCCCTTCCCAGGGTGATCTGGCAGCCCCAGTAGGGGTTGATCCGGCAAGGAATAAGGCGTGCCTCTCAAGGAGAATTTGAAGTTTACCCAGTGTTATGGGTATGACCCTGGATTCGAACCTTCGTGGCATGCTTATCCTGGAGTTCTGCTGCGAGTCCTCAAACATCTCTGTCACCCAGTTATCCTGGCTGTTCCGGCTGATCCGGCAGCTAAAAAAATTGATTCGGCAGCCCCTTGCATGGCTGATCCGGTGGCTTCCACATAGTCGGTCCGGCAGCCTTAGTCCCGTAATTATGGATGGTTGCCGCCTTTGTGTGCATCCATGGAATTAAGAGGCTGTCTCGGATTCTCCGTGGACGAGCACTCACTTTACACCTCCCAGCACTCTGGGTCTAGGGGAGATGTTGTCGGAATTTCGACAGGCACCTAACTAATGAACAAATAAGTAATGTGGTAATCCTAATTCCAAAGAAAGAATGAAAGAAAATGACGAATGGGGCAAGATTAAAAAAAATCTCACACAATGAAAATTGCATGAAAAGGTCCATCATCACTCCCGTATGCCATTCAAATCTGCTACACATTCTAAATTTTGCATAATCTCCCTCTGGCTTAGGGGTGGGCAAGTCGACTCGCCCCCTGGGCAAGTCGACTCGCCCCTGTCTCTCCCTCTAAAAAAAAAGCAAAAAAAAAACAAGCAAACATAATACAAACAAACAAAACGAAATAATGACAAAAAAAACAAAAACAAAACACAACAATAACAACAGCAACAGCAGCCACAGAATGGGCCACATCTGCAGCTTTAGCAGAATATTCTTCAGCAATGGCAGCAACAAAATCAACAACAAGTAAATCATTCACCACTCCAGGAGCAAGAGGTGCAGCAACAGAATATTAGTGACTGAGAGGAAGTTTCAAATTTATTTTTGGAGTTTGTGGACCTCTGTGGGACAATACATCAAATTAGAAAGGTAAACATTTACTGTTCGAAGATCCACAATTCTCAAGGAAGATTCATGATCTCCAACTGGATGAACCTTGCATCGTGTGAGACACGGAAAAAATCTGGTAGACTCTTATCGTAGATAAAATGTAGATTTTTGTTCTTTTTTGAAAAGAAACATCCCCCCCAATCTGAGTAGAGGGTGATTCCGTGTATGCGCATCGTATCAGACGATTTGGATTCGGGTGCTGGACCCCTCCCTACTGACCGGAGTCAGTGTTGATTTACATCGGTCTAACGTCCGAACACCTTTGTTTAACTGTTAAAGAAATTCCAAAGTCTTCTATAGAGGTTCTGATGTGGAGGGCAGGCTCACTCGAGAGACTCTCCATGACCACTCATTTATCACCAACAAGTTAATAGAATTAGGGTTAAGTATGAGCAAAAACCCTAAGATTTAAGAATAGAGACGCAAATATGCGGGAGCCATAGGCATTTTTGAAGTGAAGGGGAGTTTTCTGGACCCCGAGGGTGTTTTGGTAATTTTATCAACTCAGGGGTATTTTGGTAATTTTCTTAGGCCAAGGGCATTGCTGAAATTTCTGGCTGGAATGGAAGTAGGACTGGATCCCTGACTCCCCAAGGCGCTGAGGCTCTTTCTGGAGGGTTTTAGGAGGCTACTAGGCCATTTTTAGGTTACAGGGGTATTTTGGTAATTTTACCATACCCTAAACTTAGGTTTAAAGTGATACCCGAGTGTAAGACTGAGCTGACGACACTCCTAGACCAAAAGAATGACAAAGGGTTTCATAGAAAGTACGCCTATGTCAATTTGGCTGAAGGAAGGGTATATACACAATTTTGGAAAGTCAGGGGTTTTCTAATTATTTATCACCAAGAAGGCACACGGAGCATGCTGAATGCTTTTATAATTCCAGTGAGTACATGGATTGTCGGCGAGTTGTCGACTGTACAAAAGTCCGCGTTAGAGCGGGAGATAGGGACGTAGTCCCAATTACAAAAGATTGCAGGGTATAACTGCAAATTACAGGACTTTGGTCTTTTACGGTCTCGGGGAGGACGTTTTTGTAATTCCGCCATTGTAAGGACAGAACCACCTGACTTAGTCGTCCTGGGACGTAAAGACTTACAAAATATGGCCCGCTGAGGGGCATAATTACAAACATGGCCCACTGAGGGGTGTAAATGTAAATATACCCCGTAGGGACATAAATACAAGACCCGGGGATTTACCCCACACGGGTCGAAACAAACGAACAAACTCCAAACGCGGGATACTCCGAGTGCGAGAAGTGTTCCGTACGTACGTAATGCTCTCTGTGTGTGTCCGTGTGTGTTCTCCACTTGGACCCTTAGGGTCTATTTATAGAAGGCGGGAGGGCCCAGAGGGGTCAAATGAACGAATTTGCCCCGATTCTGTCAAGGTGGGGTGGCAAAAAGTCATTTTGATCCCTCTGGCCACCAAAAGGGGCCAAATGACCCCTCTGAGGGGGCCAAAATCTCTCCTTTTTTTTTGAACACCGGAGAGAGAGAGGGGGGGTCGCGCGGCCCCTCTGGGATGCCACCGGTCGCGCGACCCCTCTGGGATGCCAACGGGGTTGCGCGACCCCGCCAGACGACCCTCGCCGACTCCGGCGGGGTGGCCGCGGCCCCCTCTCGCGTCCCGGAGGGGTCGTTTGACCCTCGGGCATGCGTTTTGGTCCCTCTTCGCGCCGTTTTGCTCCGTTTCTGTCAACCTGAGTTGAGAAGAAGCCGTGGTGGCGCTGCGTGGGCAGGAATCTTCGCGTCCGTCCGTGCCGTGTGATACACTTGCTCGGCCGCTTTGACAGGCGTGCATGCATGTCTTCCTCTTAACTTCCATTGCCGCGATGCCACTTGTGATAATATGATCGGATCAATATACCCTAAATCACGGAGGTACTCCGCGGTCCGACGACATCGGCATTACACCGTATCTTTTCCGTCGGTTGTTTCGGAATAAAATTTTCGAAGTATTTCGAGAAAATTACGGGTGCAACAAATGCCCCCCACGGAACGTACGTCGAGGCCGGAGGCAAAGGCGGACGGTCCGTGCCCTTTGTAGTATTTTTGGGTATCTCCTGAGTCTTCATGACATGGGAAGATTGTTGTAGGACTGCACCTCACTGCTTCATTGCTTTGCAGAAAGCTGAGAGTTGATGCAGGCTTGCCTCGGAGAGGCTTGTTGTCCCGGAGTTGACGTAGGCCTGCTTCTGAGAGACTTGTTGGCCTAGAGTTGATGGGGGCTTGCTTCTGAGAGACTTGTTAGCCCGAAGTTGATGGGGGCCTGCTTCTGAGAGACTTGTTGGCCCGAGTTGATGTAGGCCTGCTTCTGAGAGACTTGTTGGCCTAGAGTTGATGTAGGCCTGCCTCAGCGAGGCTTGTTGGCCCGAAGTTGATGTAGGCCTGTCTCGAAGAGGCGCATCCATCTGAGTCGTCGTTGATTGACTATCGAGCTGTGATGGCTGGAAATTAACATTGGCCGACTCTTAGGGCGTTGGCCAAAAGTCGTGGTGCTAGCTGACCACTGAGATGTCACTGAAGACGTGTCAGCTAACCGCTGAGGTGTGTAGCCACAAGTTAAAGCTGGCTAACTATTGAGGTGTCGCCGCAGATGTGCCGGCTAACTTCTAAGGTGTAGCCGAACATGTTGATGTGTCGGTTGACCGCTGATGTATGTCGCCGAATGTTGATGGTGGCTAATCGTTGACTTGTGATAGCCAGAGTTGACGTGGACCAGCCCTTAGGGCATGTTGGTCTGGGTTGATGTCGGCCGTACACGAGCTGAGGCAGATATCATGTAGCACAGACTCAAGTGCAGTGTCACCCTTCAGCTGGTGAGGCTTCATAGCTGCCTCAGAGTTTCCTGACCCTTGGGATGGAGTGGCCGAATGGTCCTCAACTTGGTGTAGCATTGCCAGATGTATGCATTTGGTCTCCCTCGGACGCCTGGATGATTGAGCTTGCGTCTTTATGGGAGGAGTTCGCCCACCTTCGCGCTATTTAGAAATCGGAGGCGGAGGATTCAGCTGACGATTCAGCAGCAGGAGGAGCAACTTTGCAGACTTCGGAGAGCCCAGGCTGAGGTGGGCACCCAAGTCAAGGCCACTTACGAGCGTGAGCAGATGGCCTCCCACAGAGTGGAGGGGCTTTTGTGAGAGGTCCGGGGGACCGAGAAGGAGCGCAGTCTTGCGCGTGCCGATGTAGACTCTTCGCCGTAGGCTTGAGGGGCTCCAGGAGGAAGCTCTTTAGAGTGAGACTCGCCTTGCTGAGCTGAGGAGGAGCGAGTTTGATGCTTGATAAGCCTTTTTTTTTTCACTTTACGGGCCCTACCGCCCTTTCGGGTTTTCGCCAGGACCGGCCCCCTTTAGCTTTTTCCAGTGCGCCCTTTCGGGTTTTCACACTGAGGGTACTCATTTTTGCCTAAGGCGCCCTTTCGGGTTTTCACCTTAGCCGGGTCAAAGCTTTTTTGCCCTTGATTGCTCTTCTAACAGAAACAACCAAGTCCGCTGGGGCCTCAATATTTTTAACCCCGTTTTTTTTTTTGGTCCTATAATGCCAAAAGGCAAGGAGAAAGTGGCATTCCCGTAGGGACGTGTGTGCCGCAGAGGTGGGACAAATGGGTGGATTCGACTGCCCTAGTGGGACGCAATTAGCCAAATCCGAACGCCGAAAGTTAAACGGGTTGGCAACTCGAAAGGGGTGTGCATGTGCCAAGCCCGGTTGGGACAACAAAGGAGTAGGTTTAACAGTCCGAAAGGGACATGCGGGTTAAACCTGGCGGCCAATAGGCGGGATGGGTTGGCAGCCCGAGAGAGCATGCATAGGCCAGACCCGAAAGGATGAAAGGAGGGGATTTGACAGCCCGGGTGGGACGTATGAATCAAATCCATGAGTCGATAGGCAAATAGGGTTGGCAGCCTGAGAATGCATACATAGGCCAAGCCCGTGGAGACAAAAAGAATGAACTTGACAATCCCGTTGGGATAGATGAGTCAAGTCTGAAAGCCAAGAGGCGGGATGGGTTGACAGCCCGAAAAGGAGCATGCATAGGCCAGACCCAAAAGAAAAGGGGTGGATTTGACAGCCCTAGTGGGACGTGAGAGTCAAACCCGAAAGTCGATAGGCAAGATGGGTTGGCAGCCCGAGAGAGCATACTGAGGTCATTCCCGATGGGACAAAGATAGGTTTGACAGCCCTAGTGGGACGTGAGAGTCAAACCCGAAAGCCGATAGACGAGTAGGTAGGTTGGCAGCCCGAGAGGGCATGCTGAGGCCATACCCGGTGGGACAAAGATAGGTTTGACATCCCTAGTGGGACGTGAGAGTCAAACCCGAAAGCCGATAGGCAAAGAGGTGGGTTGGTAGCCCAAGAGGGCATGCTGAGGCCGTTCTCGATGGGACAAAGATAGGTTTGACAGCCCTAGTGGGACGTGAGAGTCAAACCCGAGAGCCGATAGACAAAGAGGTGGGTTGGCAGCCCGAGAGGGCATGCTGAGGCCGTTCCCGATGGGACAATGATAGGTTTGACAGCCCTAGTGGGACGTGAGAGTCAAACCCGAAAGCCGATAGGCAAAGAGGTGGGTTGGCAGCCCGAGAGGACATGTTGAGGCCAGACCCGGTGGGACATGTGCCAGAAGGCATGATGGATTGGCAGCCCGAGAGAGCATACTGAGGTCAATTCCAAAAGGAAAGGTGAGCCGAAGGCATGGTGGGTTGGCAGCCCGAGAGGGCATACTGAGACCAATCCCAGAAGGAAAAGTGAGCCAAAAGGCATGATGGGTTGGCAGCCGGAGAGAGCATACTGAGGCCAATCCCAGAAGGAAAAATGAGTAAGTGGGTTTAACTGCTCGGAAGAGACACATGAGCTAAATCCGGAAGCCGATAGGCGGAAATGGGTCGGTACCCCGAGAGGGGCATACATAGACCGAGCCCGATAGGACAGAGTATGACAACCTCAGAATGCCGGTGGGACTAGGTGTCATATGATGACATGCAAGGCGTAGCCATGGCATCAATATGATGTTTTGGTCATGATGGGGTGGAGTCGTTGACTTAGAGCCACCCATGAAATAAGCAGAGAGAGGGTTTTTTTTCTTTCTTTTCACATTACCAGCCTCATCGCCCTTTCAGGTTTTCGCCGAGGCTGGCCCCTTTAGCTTTTTCTGGTGCGCCCTTGCGGGTTTTCACACCGAGGGGTTGCCCATTTTTGCCCGAGGCGCCCTTTCGAATTTTCACCTCGACCGGGTCTATGGCCTTTTTGCCCTCGGCCAACCATTGAAGGCTGACTGAGTTCGCCGGGGTATCAATATTTTTAACCCCATTTTTTTTTAAACCTTCACCGAGGAGAGGTACTGTCCTGTGAGGACTGCTGTAGAAACTCCTGCGGTGGCGCATGGTAGAGCTTCATATGCTTGCCGTTGAGAGGAGGGAAGGGATTGTCCCCCTTGTGGTCAAGGATCGTATAAGCTCCTCCTTCGTAGACCTTCTGGATGACATAAGGTCCCCGCCAATTAGGCTGGAGTTTGCCGCTGGATCTTCCCGCGAGAACCTCCTTTTCTTTGATCATGACGAGGTCGCCTTTCTTGAATGCCCTTTGCTTGACCAGCTTATCATAGGCACGTGTCATGCGGGCTTGATACACTTGTAAGTGTTTGTAGGCTTTTGAGTCTTTCACCTTCAAGGTTGGACAACTCTTTAAGCCTCCTTTCTATTTCAGACTGGTCTTGGCCTGGCAATCCAGCGTGCACAGCAACGCGGTAAGATGCTAGCTCGATCTCCACAGGGACCACCGCTTCGGCTCCATAGACCAGGGAGAATGGGGAGCAACCCGTGGGGGTTTTGTAAATAGTCCGGTAGGCCCATAGGGCTTCGTGGACCTTCTTGCCCCAATCCCGTTTACGACCACCTACTATCTTGGACAGCAGCTTACAGAGGGTCTTATTGAAGGCCTCGGCCAACCCATTGGCTTGGGGATTGTTGACTGATGACGTCCTCCAGTCAATATGGAATTTGGCCGCCAAAGCATAAACAGTCTTGTTCTTGAATGGCGTCCCATTATCGGATATAATCCGGCTCGGGGTGCCGAATCTATATATAATGTAGTGCCTCACAAAGCGGGCAACTAACTCTCCTGTAACTTCCTGTGGCGGGACGGCTTCTGCCCATCTGGAGAAGTAATCAGTGGCGGCCAGTATGAACTTGTGGCCTTGGGATGATGGTGGGAATGGTCCCACAATATCCATGCCCCATTCTGCAAATGGCCAAGTAGGCGCTGTTGGATGGAGCGGATTGGGCGGCCTCTGAGGGACTGGCCCAAATGCTTGACATTGATGACACGTACGAGCATGTTGATTGCAATCTTCGTACATGGTGAGCCAATAGAACCCCTTGAGCTTGATGCTATTCTTCATCTTGGCCCGGAGTGGACCTCGTGCATCACAGTCTTTGCTTCCTTGGATGAAAGGCACCGTAGGAGGACCGATCGGTCTTTTTCATGGACGAGCCTGAAGAGTAGACCGTCAATCAACTGGTAGGATGCTGCCCTGCGTAGCAGTTGCACCCTCTGAGCCCGATCAAGAGGGAGCCAGCCGGTCTTTATCTTTATGATCGGCTCACGCCAATCTTCTTCTTCGGGAGCATTCTCCTTTTGAATGTTGTGGACCTCATAGGCAGTGAGGCCGCATTCTTCGTCGAGCACACTTGGCATGAGCCTCCGGTGTCTGACTGTAATATTTAATTCTCCCTCAGGCGGGAGTTTTAGGGCTGCTGCCAACTTTGGAAGAGCATCAGCCTGGGAATTGTTGCCTTTGGGGACATGGCCTATTTCAAACAGGTAGAATTTTTCTTTGAGCCTCATAACGGCTGCATGATAGGGGACGAGCTCCTTTTTACGGACGTCATAGACACCCAGGACTTGTCGGATGACGAGCTGAGAGTCCCCATAGACTTTGATGCACTTGATGTCCATCTCTAGTGCCAGTTGAAGCCCAATGATCAATGCTTCATATTCTGCCTCATTATTGGTTAGCGACTTCATAAGAGCGCAAGAGTTGTGGAGGATGCCACCTTGTGGCGATACAAAAACTATCCCCGCGCCTGAGACATAGTCTGTGAGGCCGTCGGCTCTTTTAATTGTCCGAGAGGCACCATCAAAATATAACTCCCAGTATGGGAGGTCAAGGGTGAGGACACCCGGCTCCATCTGTGGCGAGACTTTTTCATAATGCTCCCCAACTTCTTGAGAAGGCACTAACACCTCTTCGTCGGGCAGCTCGAAGTTGAGTGGCGAATCTTCTGGCACAGGGTGCGCTGCTAAGAACTCCGCCATTCCTTGTCCCTTGATTGCCTTGCGTGGGACGAAGGTGATATCAAACTCCATGAGGATAAGCGCCCATTTGTCGAGCCTACCAGAGAGTACGGGCTGACTGAGCAGGAACTTAAGTGGGTCACATTTTGAGATGAGCTCCACTCGGTGGGCTAGGAGATAGTGCCTTACTTTCTTGACAGCAAACACCAGAGCTAGACACACCTTTTCCATGGGAGCGTACCGGTGCTTAGGCCCGATCAGCTTTCGACTGAGGTAGTATAGTGGCTGCTCCTTGCCCTCTTCATTGATCTGGACTAGGAGAGCCCCCAAAGAGGCATCCATGGCAGCAATATATAAGATAAGGGGCTTCTCTCTGACGGGTGCCCCTAAGACTGGAGGAGTCAGCAGATATTCCTTGATTTGCTCGAGGGCCTTCTGACAGTCTTCGTCCCATATGAAGGGTGCCCCTTTCTTCATCAGTCTGCCGAAAGGTAGGCATCTTCCTGAGAGGTTAGAAATAAACCGCCTAATATAGGCGAGTCTTCCCTGAAGAGATCTGAGCTCTGTCAAGTTCTTGGGCGGAGGTAGTCCCCTTATGGCCTTGATTTTGTCAGGATCGATTTCTATATCTCGATACTTAACGATAAAGCCAAGGTACTTGCCGCTGGAGACGCCGAAGGCACACTTCATCGGGTTCATCTTGAGCTGATACTGTCGAAGCCTTTCGAAGACTCGACGTAGATCAGTCAAATGATCCTCCCGCTTCTTTGTCTTGACGACCAGATCATCGACATAGCATTCGACAAGGTCATGCAACATCTCGTCGAAGATCTTGGTCATTGCCCTTTGGTAGGTTGCACCAGCATTCTTCAGACCGAACGGCATCCTTTTGTAGTTGAAGATCCCCTTAGGAGAACGGAAAGCCGTATGGTCTTTGTCTTTGACGGCCATGCGGATTTGATTATAGCCCGACGACCCGTCCATGAAAGACAAGGCTTCGTGACCGGTGGTCATATCAACCATTGTCTCAGTGATTGGGACAGGGAAGTCGTCTTTCGGGCATGCTTTGTTCAAATCCCTGAAGTCGATGCAGACTCGAACTTGGCCGTTCTTCTTCTTGACAGGGACTATATTGGCGAGCCATATAGGGTACATGCAAGGCTCTATGAAGTCCACATTGAGCATCTTGTCAACCTCAGCATTGACCCTCAACTCCAGCTCATGGCGCATACGCCTTTGAGCTTGCTTGAATGGCTTGACTGTTGAAAGTATTGCCAGCTCATGTTCAGCCACCGAAGGATCAAGGCCGGACATTTCTTTATAAGTCCAGGCGAAACAATCCCTGAACTCTTCTAAAAGTTGTCGATACGACTACCTTTCTTCCTCGCTGAGGAGAGCACTTATGAAGGTGGGACAACGGTCATTGTTGCTTCCGAGATTGATCTCAATCAATTCATCCACAGTTGCTTGACCACGTCTTCAAGCTCTGGTGGAGCTGGTTGGAGGTCGACGAAGTCTCCCTCATCATCAGTGTTGACTTCGTAGACTTCAAATTCTTCGAAGCACTCTTGCTCGTGGCTTGAAGCCGAAGAGCTTGCTTCGTCTTGCCGATGGTTAGCAGGCTGGGATGCTCCTTTTTCTGAGGGGTTGTCACTGTTGACTTGCATTGCGGGTGACGTTGATGCCTCACCGTACTCCCTTACAGAGTTATCAATGTTGGGCTCAACTTCTGCTTGCCCGTGATGAGGAGGTAGCAGTCCTATGGAGTTGACTGCAAAGTGGACCTCGAAGTCTGTCTCCTGGTCATAGCCAAGTCCCCTTGTATCTTTGCGGGAGAAAGGAGGTTGCCCGCGGACCTGTTGAGGGTTCCACAACTGATGGAAGTACGTCGCTCGCACGGGGTCCAGAGTTTACGGGATGTGCTGCTTTTTACACATTTCCTTGATGTAGTTGGGCATATCATCCATCTCCTGGACTGGCTCTGGTGCCACATCGGTGGGAGTATCCCAGCCGAAGTCATCTTCAGGAGGGCATGGTGGGATTAAATCACCTTTGTAAAAGATGATCGGCTTGTCTC